>CABFVX010000251.1:308298-358511 GCA_902151425.1 Timema shepardi | reverse complement strand
CCAAAAAGGTTTAATTTTACGCAAATACGAATACATTTACTCAAAATTAAACCTATCTTCTTTTACCAGCAGTGTAATCAAATGTAGATTGATCGGAATTGCAGTAAGACACGGTGTGAAAAAAACCCACCTAAGAGTTGCTTCATTTAAAAAAAATTCTCTTTGTTTATTTTTAATTTTTGCTCCGATTCTATAAAGTAATTTAATACCGATTTTCATTCATATTTAGTTGACAGCTGACTGAATCGTTTCCTATTAATTGATTAAGTTTTATTAACTGATTAGGGATTAATGAATGAATAATAAAGATAGCCCCTGTATTCACACTGGATGTCACCCGATCTACACATTTTTGCAATAGATTAGATTACTTGTAGCAGGAAGATCTAATTTATATAATAGGTTTGCTCCAAGTGGGATTTACCACTGTGGTTTTTCCATAACTTTTATTTTATATTACTGTGGTTGCACATCCTCTTAATAGCCTTCCTCTTTCTTGTCTCTTAGATTAAGCTGTTAATAATATAGTTTAGAACGTAATTAAAAATAAAATGGTACTTCATAACCGCGAATACATTTTATTCGAGTTTATTATTATTTAGAACAAAATTGTTCATATTAGTTTTTGTACTAAACTTCCCTTGAATGACTTTTTTTCTGATAACAAGTACACAGGGTTATTTATCATGTCAAACACTCCTCAAATACCCAGTTTGAAACACATGGTATATCTCAGTTTTAAATAACTTAAATTTCTTAGAAACAACCTTTTTTTGTTTGTAAATTATGCTTAAATTAATTTTCTAAAAAAAAGAAAAACAAAAAAAGTATAAAATTCAATTTACTACGTAAAAGACCCATTCTTAGCTATATCGTTGAAGCCATTCTAGAAAAATTTCTATCTTTAAAAATAAGTCATGATTATTTTATATCTAAAATTAAAACCACGATTTTTTTTAATGTACAAACATATAACATCTAAATAACAAGTTTTAATGAAATTCATAAAACTGTTTCATCTCTAAACATTATATATATAAAAACAGGCATGAGGATTGACAGAATTATAAAACAAAATTTATTGAGGATGGGGACACATAAAACATCAATAAATATTTATAATATTGAAGTCGATTACAATACTCTTTCTTTTACAATAAAGTGAAAAAAAGATACCACGTTCAAACTCTTAGATACCCTACGTGTCGTGTGGTCAGTTATAGAATTTAAAGTAGCCATCAGTAGATGTTCGTAGAGGATAAAGACGAGATGGACATTATTGTTTTATCACATTAAGGTGGGGATGCAAGGAACTTTTTTTTTTTACAGTTTTTATAGAAAAACTTTTTTTTGGTCCAAATAAATCAAATTGACCTATTGCTTCTACACACACACACCAAATTTAATTTTCTTTACATGATGACCCCAACAGCAGTTGAATATCAAACATGTGTGTCCTGGAGTTTCACGAAAACATTTTCTATTCAATTAAAAGGTTTTTTAGTTAATACCCTCTATGCCCATGATACATTCAATAAATGTCGATATCAGCATGTGAAGAAAATTAAACTTATGTTTCTACAGGAGCAATATTTTATTTATTTTGACCAAAAAATTGTTTTGCTATAAGAACTACACAAACATTCTCGCATTTCTTGAATCCCCACCTTAACTGTTTTCATTTATTTAATTGAGTGAGGTCGTCTCCTTCTTTTATATAATATAATCAATAAACATTAAAATTAAATTTAAATGGTTTTCATTGCACTTAACTATCCTTTTGGGCTACATGAATAAATATATTTTATGAACTAGGCTAGGGATACGGAATTTATAATTTTATAGGAAATGACCCGTATTTGCATGTAAGTAGAAAGTAAATAACACTCGGCACACCCAACCGAAATTTTAACCAATAGACAAATAAAATACATGTTATGACGCGTGCATATTTTCGTGTTGTCTCTTGTAATTAGGAACATTAAAAAAATCAGTTATAAGTAAACTACCCTTAAATAATATTTCCTCATGGCAATTTTTGACAATTCTTTAATTTTCAAATCTTATTCATCAGCAAACCAACTTAAAACAATCTGTTTTTCAAACTAAAATAAATAATTATTTATAATTTAAAATAACACATTGATAACTATTTTTAACAATATCGCAATATCAAATTTTGAAAAAATTTGGCCTTTCGAAAATCATTAATAAATTTAATAAATGGAAAAAAATAGCGATTTATCCTGGAGAACTTTAAATATCTAAATATCATGTTTTAAAGAACCTTTTCCGACCGTTTGGCTCTTAGCCCCAGGCATAGAATTGTAAGAGCCAATTTTTTTTTAGTTAGCTGGTGCATAGTTCCAGATCCATCATATTCTCGAAGTAGAACATACATATAGGAAGGCCCGCCCCGAAACGGGCCCGGTACTAGCGGTAAAGTTTGGGCCCCCTTCTTATTATAATATTTGACTTCAGTGGTGGGGAAATCTTATTTGTCTTAAGGTCAGAAAAAAAAGCATTTATGAGGGGCCTGGGGACAATTCACCGTCCAAAAAATATTTAAAGTGGCATTCGTAAGTTTTTTTACTATACTTTTTTAAATAAAATATTTGAAGTGGCTCTACTCAAAGGAGTAGAAAGCCAATTTTTCCTCAATAAAGTTTTACTATACCTTTTGACAATAAAAGCTTTCATACGTATAAATAGAAACATCCTACGGACTCCATCAAATTCAAACAGAATATGGATCCCCATCTCCCCAAAATTACCGTTTTTACGCACTTGGTACTTACCCACAAATTGTTTGAAATATGAATGCCTATATAGGCTATTTAAAGTGGTCACTGTCTAGAAGTAAATGCCTATTATAATCTTTAAAGTTAGTTGAAGAGGTCTTCTCCCAAAACATTTTCGAAAATTTGATGATTACACAAGTTATTTGGAGTTTCATACAAAGTCATCTTTCAGTTTCATGTTCGAGAATATAAAGGGTTGTTAGAATTGTAAGGGAGAAGTTTATTCCAGGAGAGGGAGTAGTTTATTTCATTCAGGGTGGAGCGACAAGTTATTTCCCGTTTCTGAACCATTGATTGAATTTGGTTTGTACATTTTTTTATAATCTTGGTTGTCACTTTTACAATAGAAAACAATGTACAGAAATTGGTATATAACTTAACTGAATACTGAAATGTTACACACATACTGAAGTATTTAAATCGAACTTTATTTACTGCCCGACTCTTTTTATGTGCCAAATTTAATTTCAGTACCAAAATCATCGACTCCGTGAGATTTCCAAATAACATGAAACGAAAATCATGTCTAGATTGAACCAACGATAAAATTGTGACAAATGCCAGTAAGTTCTGCAGTAGGACACCTTATCTATTGAAATGGATATGTAATGCTATTAACTATTGGTATTGATTGTCATTTACATTTTATTTGGAATTTTTTGAATCTTCTAAATTTTTCTAAACTTATAAATCTGGATACCAGCCCCAGGCTCCTAAAAGTACCTGACCTTGTATCATGGTACCAATAGTTCCCCTCACAACCCTAAATCTCGTGGTGGACCTGTGTATGGTTTTTTTATAGGTCTATAGTGTTTATTTATTTTAACAGCATTTTTGTCGATGCTTAAAAATATTTAAAGCTTAAGCTCATATTTAACATTTCGCATTAAATATGGCAGCTCTAAGATTTAAATTTAAAAAAAAAAGCTTCTAAGCCTCCACTTTAATTAGATTATTGAAACAACTCGTTTATTCAGTAAATATATTTTGTTCATAAACTACTTGTGATAAAATGTAAAAAACCACGGGTCTGTTTCATAAAACTTTACGTCTACAATTTACGACTTACAAGAATATTTTACTCTTGTAAATAAAAAGGGTTTCATAAAGAAAATTATTTGACCTGTACATTCTTGTGTGCTTGAAGAATATACAATAGTAGGTGAGCTGGCGGTCTAGGGGTAAGGTGTCAAACCCCTGTGCTGAGAGTACAGGGTCCAATCCTCAGTTCCGGCATAGATTTATCTGATTGCCAAAACCTTCCTTCACCTCTGGTAAAATGTATATTAATCACAACTTGTTAACGTGTGGAATGCCAGGCCTCCACCGTGGCTCGGATCCCAC
Organism: Timema shepardi; assembly: GCA_902151425.1. Lineage (NCBI taxonomy): Eukaryota > Metazoa > Arthropoda > Insecta > Phasmatodea > Timematidae > Timema > Timema shepardi. Next base: position 354,366 of record CABFVX010000251.1, on the reverse strand, counting down.
GTTAAGTTGTAGGTCCTCCATTTCATCTCACAATCACCCTACCATTACACATTAACGTAAGTGCGTACAACCCAAACGGGTAGTAAAACGCGTTGCTAATAATAATAATAATAATAATAATAATAATAATAATAATATACAATATTTACAATTCAGCTGTTTTATTTACAAGTAAAATACTAAAACATCCAAATTTGTCTTCATTTTTACAGCAATACGCGTTGCTAATAATAATAATAATATACAATATTTACAAGTCAGCTGTTTTATTTACAAGTAAAATACTAAAACATCCAAATTTGTCTTCATTTTTACAGCAATAAAAAATACACAAACTAATTCAAAAATGATATTGTGGCAGTTGTAGTTAAATATTAAAATACCAGCAATTAAAAATATTAATGAAAATGAATACATGTTGTTGGAAGCGTCCTAATTTTAATTAATAAAGAAAATAAAGTTATGGAATGAGGCAGATTATATTAATGTTATTTGTTTTTGATGTTCAACATTACCGGGGGGTACACTGCGTAGTTTATTCTTTCCTGAACTAAGAAATTTGCTTTATTTTATACAACAATAATGACCTATAGCTTGTAATAGATAGCTTAGGATTAACAGGGAACGAAATAAAACCACAAATAACAAAAGGTAACAGAATAGCTGGATGCCTTAATTAATCAATATGGTACAGCAGATATCTACGACCAGATTGAAAAGCAAGAATATATAAGTCAGCGTGGTAAGATCAATACTCGTATGTGCCTCAGAAACACGCAGTGAATTACACGTACCCAACAACAGCTGGAGGTCGTGGAGATGCGAACATTGAGAAAAATTACTAATAATTTGCTACTAGAGAGAGAGAGAAAGAGAGAATGAAAGAAATGAGAATATAGTACAATATAATCTTGTCAAATCAACCCCATCACTGAATGGATAGCTTCACGTAGGAGAGAATGGAACCAACATAATGACAGGATGCAAGAAGACAGAATTGTCAAAATAGCAAGAGATGAAAGATCTACAGGGAGGAGAAAAGACGAAAGACCGAGGTAAAGATGGAAGGAAAACCTTTAAAGCCTTAGAATGAAGCAGGACTATGAAAAAGAAAAAAAAAGATGATATTGTAATAATTTCTCAGTTGTTAATGAACACATTCGAGACCGTTTATGCGTGGACGTCTCCTAAACTCAATAAACACTAATCTACACCCTCACTATGTCTTTTTACAATATTCATGTTACTTGAAATATTAACACAGTTAGTAAGTATCCTGAACTAAATATGTATAAAATTGTCTATTAAAATTGCACTTGGAAAGTATTTTACCTATTGGATGAGATTTGTAGAGAATACACCTTGATTTACAAATGTTGGCCAGCTACAAGTACCTTTATGAAAACAAACTTAATGGTAATTTTTTATTTTGTAAATTGTGAACATTTACCTGTAGCTTTATGAAACACAATCTAATAAGTTCTTACAACTCGCAAGTGAATTCTCTTGTAAATTGTAGACTTGTAGCTTTATAAAACAGGCCTCAGTTGTTCTCATCTCATGTGTGGATATCAAACAAGACATATTTCTGGCACTGGTTGTATGCAGAGAGGGTTGATAGGAGGCTCGGGGGGTGAGGAGGAGAATAGGAAACCACCCTCTGCGCCTATATCTCCCCACCAACTCGTGTTAGTTGTGTAAAATGGGTCGATCAGTGGATGGAAAGCCTGCGGGATGCTGCGCCTCACAAAACCGAATGCGACACAAATTGGAGAAAGACGAGACGAAGTAATGCTGTATGTTTAGGGATGATCAAGCTGTGGTGTTCTTGCCACACGAGGCTCTCTGGGACAGTTCTTGTTAGGGATGATCAAACTGTGGTGTTCTTGCCACACGAGGCTCTTGGAGACAGTTCTTGTTAGGGATGATCTAATAGTTGTGTTCTTACCACACGAGGCTCTCGGGGACATGTCTTGTTAGGGATGATCTAATTGTTGTGTTCTTGCCACACGAGGCTCTCGGGGACATGTCTTATTAGGGATGATCTAATTGTTGTGTTCTTACCACACGAGGCTTTTGGGGACAGTTCTTGTTAGGGATGATCTAATTGTTGTGTTCTTACCACACGAGGCTTTTGGGGACAGTTCTTGTTAGGGATGATCTAATTTTTGTGTTCTTACCACACAAGGCTCTTGGGGACAGTTCTTGTTAGGGATGATCTAATTGTTATGTTCTTACCACACGAGGCTCTCGGGGACATGTCTTATTAGGGATGATCTAATTGTTGTGTTCTTACCACACGAGGCTTTTGGGGACAGTTCTTGTTAGGGATGATCTAATAGTTGTGTTCTTGAAACATGAGGCTCTTGGGGACAGTTCTTGTTAGGAATGATCTAATAGTTGTGTTCTTACCACACGAGGCTCTCGGGGACATGTCTTGTTAGGGATGATCTAATTGTTGTGTTCTTACTACACGAGGCTCTTGGGGACAGTTCTTGTTAGGGATGATCTAATTGTGGTGTTCTTGCCACACGAGGCTCTTGGGGACAGTTCTTGTTAGGGATGATCTAATTGTTGTGTTCTTGCCACACGAGGCTCTTGGGGACAGTTCTTGTTAGGGATGATCTAATTGTTATGTTCTTACTACACGAGGCTCTTGGGGACAGTTCTTGTTAGGTATGATCTAATTGTTGTGTTCTTACTACACGAGGCTCTTGGGGACAGTTCTTGTTAGGGATGATCTAATTGTTATGTTCTTACCACACGAGGCTCTCGGGGACATGTCTTGTTAGCGATGATCAAACTGTGATTCTTTTGATAAAAAAGAACCTGTAGCAAATTGTGACAATGGATATAGCTAATGTGCCCAAGCCACTTTGATAGGCATTCGGGAAAGGGCGTCAGTATAATCTTTTATATTTTGTTGTTGATGGGAAGGCTGGGACTTAATTTACGTCTTAATGTAATTAAGGTAGATTAGAAGAGATGGTGATGAAAGGTCAGTGTTTTGCAGTTTTTGTATCAAAACAATTTTTGGTTAGAAGAAATCAAACAATTCTTCAGTAAAAACACACAATTTAATTTTCTTCACATAGTAATATCAACAGTTCTTTAATAACTGTCAAGATTGTCATAGAATTTAAAAGTTTATAGTGTAATGTTAAGATGCTCATGGCAGATATTCAAGAACTATTGCTTTCACCATGTAAAGAAAATTAAATTCTATGTTTCTACCTGAGCAATATTTGATTTAATTAGGGCAAACATGCTCTTTGCTATTAAAAACCCCTTTTCTATACATCCCTCCCTCCCCCCTCATCTTAAGTGTTTATTACGAAATTGTTTCCTGAGCTACCTCTACACAAATTTGGCAAAACTTTCTATAATATATACCTTCCTCATCCCTACTCTATTTGGTTTAAGTATGTAAATAACCTTGTTATGTGTAGCAAGACTCTAGGAATTGTTAGATTGTTGTCTTGGTGCCTAAACTATTTAGCCTAACTTTCCGATCATGGGAAGGTCGGGACTTCAATCCCATCTGGGGCATGAACTATGTTTTTATTTTGGTTTGTGTCTTACTAACGGCGAGTTTTTTTTACGAATTTAGCTATACTAACGTAGTAGTTGTATGCTATAAATTAAATTAAATGTACCAGAATTTTCGTAGAGTTGGCGTGGGAAACCATTTGGAAAAAAACAACACGTACAATTACACCCAGCTGGAATTCACGCATTGACCTCTCAGGTGTTGAAAACCCGGACTATACACTTAGTCAGTGTACTCACTGGATCGGTTAAGGGCTTGTTCGCACATTTTATACGTCAATTTCTCCTAGTTTGGATTAAATTCTTGATAAATACTACAGGTGTACCGATTCAGTAAAACCGATTACAGATTGTTTAAAATAATTGTTCACGCTACGATTATTTATTAATAAGTATTAATAAATATGCTTAGCAGGTAATGAAATTAATACAAAAAGATTTTATTTAAAAATCAACAGTTAAAGCTTTGATAATCTTAATTTTTGATTAATCTTTGCATAACCGACGAAAGTTGGAATTAGATTGTTAGTTTTATCGACGATATTAACTTATATTTCTTTATCTAGTTATGTAATCTTTGCATGGCCCACAGCCCAGATGTAGTGTGTATACAAGTGCTTTATTTTTCGATTTTGATCACTAAATTAACTCCTTCCTAGAAAATGTTGCTTTAAATTTTACTTAGAAATCGATAACTAGCATAATACCTATAACACCGATTAAGATTAATTGCCGATGCACTAATAATCGCCCGATAATGATTCATCGGTATCCACATTGGTACATCCCTACTAAACTTTTCATATCACTACTCTATATGGATTAGGACGTTAATAAACCTTAAACAAGCACCAATGGTCCCATGGTCTAAGGCATTGCTCTTTCAATAGACTGGATTTCCAAATACCACTGTATCTGGATTTGAGTTCCATTATAGTGTATTAGCTATTTAATGGTTTATCATTCTATTTCCATGCAAATGCGGGTAGTTTTCCTCTAGATACTCTTTCTTAATCTTAATACACTAAGATAAATATGCGGATAGCCCAAACGGCTAGTAAAATATGGTAGCCCCAAAAAAACTAAAAAAATAAACTCTCATATTAAACGTAGAAAAAATAAATAAATTTTAACTGGTATTATTTCCATACATAATCCTTTTTCGTTTAACATTTACAAAAGCAGTCTGTGAAGCGGAAATGAACAACGTGAACACATACATCTTTATCTGGTTAAAATATTTAGGTAAGTATGACTAGTTGCGTTTTTAATTTTTTTTAAGGTAAGATCGTTGATACTGTAAATGGTCAGCAAATAGTGAAAGAAAAGAGTTCCGTTTTATTTTTGCAACATTTCAGAAGCTATCCATTATTCAGAAGTATGTATGACCGCAGTTCCACATGAAAGAAGTCTTAGCTTGTTAAGGGAAGAGAAGATACTCGTGAAATGTTAATACCTCACATGCTACCCATTCACTGACTTCCTAGACATTTTAGCTTTATTCGGTTAAAAGAAAAAAAAGAAACAGTCCCACAGGAACAATCATGCGTTTTAAAATATTAAGGTTTCAACTAACCTTTCTATATACGTTCCTAAAAAAAACTTTGTACTTTACTATTTGAAATTAATTTTAAACCAAATTGATATTTTCTCACGAAAATTAATTTATTTAAGCTGTTAAGAAATTCACTTGAATAAAGTAGCACATTAATGGGTTATTGATATTAATTCAATTAATTAAAATTACACTTTTTGAACTGGCTGATTATAACAGAACCTAACTTTTAAACTAACGTAATTCTAGTACAATCCCAGTCCCCACGGGCTAACGTTAATTCACCACTATAAACAATGCATTTTTCAGTCATGCAGTGAATAAGGCCTAGTGCTTTTTGTTTGGACTGAGCTAAGATGTCGGAATAATGAAATATTAAAAATAATTAAAATAACACTGACAATTTATATTAACGATATAGCTAAATATTCAAATTAAATAGAGTAAATACATCATCAAATATATGTTTCTCAAAAAACAAATTTTGAATGAAAAAATTGCTGGGGGACTTAAATACTGGTTTAAGAATATTAATAATTTTTTGTAACCTTCCTTTTTTATTTATGTAATTTTTTTATATTAAATATAGGTGACCTGGTGGTCTAGGGGTAAGTTGTCAGACTTCTATGCTGGCGGCCGGGGTCCAATCCTCAGTCCCGGCATAGATTTATCTGATTACCAAACCCTTCCTTCACCTCTGACAAGACATCTTGTGAATGTGGGGAACGCCAGGCCTCCACTGTGGTTCGGATCCCACGTTAAACTGTAGGTCCTCCATTTCATCTCACAATCACCCTACCATTACACATTAGCGTAAGTGCGTATAACTCGAACGGGTAGTAAGATGCGGTGCTAATGATAATAATAATAATAATAATAATAGTAATAATAAATTAAAATAAAATGGATGTCAGGAGTATTAGCAATTACTCAGACACTGAAATTAAAATTCTATTTGAAATAACAAGTCACAATTTCCTGAATGTGTTTGAGTTAGTTTGAAAAATATTTTGCAAGGATGAGTCAGTTTTAAAAGATTTATAAATACTCGAATATTAATTCTGAGGAAAACAACTCATTTATGGTTTTAAATGGTAAATATATAAAATATAAATTGTATATAGTTTTGATTGACACTAACCGGTTGTCAATGGCGTTAAACTTTCATTGACTTGAGATTCACTTTATCCGCTGAAAAGACAGCTGGTTTCAATGAAATTAAAAAAATATATATACATATAATTAAGTAATTAATATCGTGTGATTGATAGGGTTGATCAAAGTTGTTTAGTCTCAACTGATCTTTAGGAGGACAGAATTCAGTTCCAACTGAGTGCACTGAGATATATTTAACCTATATCAATTTCTTATCACCTCTTTCACTCTTTTCATTTTTTGTTTTTTTAGGGTTGAAGAGTGTTAGTCACTGGAACTAATACAGGAAATTTGAAACCATCCAAGTGTGCGATTTTGTTATAGTCTCTCTAAAACACCGAGAAAAACGCAATAAAAAGCTGCAATTGGTTTGTTACTGCCTCCTTGGACCCTTACCCCCCTTCCCTTACTTCTTTTTCTAAAGCCCCATTTGACCGTCGCATGCCCTAATACCAACGCTACCTCTCAGAGTCCTCCACGTCTCTTCACATATGTTGGGGGGCTTCACTGGCCACGCAATATAACGTTCTCCGATGTTTAGAATTCCATCAAGTTTTCCTTTCGCTTCTTCAACTATTCTTCATATTCAAATTTTTATCTCAATGGATTATTTTTGAAAAAAGTTGTTTCCTCCTGGAGAAGTTCTGGATCTCCCATTTTTATCTTTGTAAAACTGCGCATAGTCTTGGAGCCAAACTGGTAAAGTTTTGAGTAAAGAGAAGTAAGGTGCCTGCTATATCTCTATAAAAAATATATTCATAAACACATACACAAGATTTTATTTCGCTAGATTTTTCCCAAAAGGATGGCAGAATATATTATCTCCTCCTTCTTGGTTCCTCGACTGATATTGTTTTAAGTAAAGTTATTGGTAAGTAGAGGGGGTGGGGACGTGTTGAAAACTTGGTAAATATTATACTATTAAAACTTGATGATTTCTACTGAGCTATGTATAAACAGTCATTTTGTTAGTTTATAAACTAGTCTACGGTATGAAAATTATGTTTCAAATAAAAATCCTAAAAAATAATCAGGTTTCAGTAGAATTACAATGTCGATGTTGTTAATATTTACTATAGTTAGTAAAAAAATAGTAGTGGGATTTATTTGGAAAATTGCTCAATATATATAATATTTTTAATTAAAATAATATTTTAAAATAGGAAATAGATCTGAATATTCTTAAACATTCACATTTGGAGTACATTTTGGAAAATAAGAGCAACATTCATACATGTGGCTAACATTTCTCTCTCTCATCACTTTTACTAAAAAGGTATTGAAAATATATATCAAAAGGAATAGCTGCATATCACATGGTTTGACGTATGAATACGCGGAAATAGATATATCAGCTTTTTCTAGCTGTCAGAAACTATGTCAATTTGCAAGAAAATACAGGTAAAGTTGATATGCTTACCAATTTTTTTTAAATAATTCTATTTGTTTGATTAAAAATAGAGCTCGCGTTAATAGGAGGTTAATGTTTAGACTATTAGCTAGAAGCTCTAGATAATATTCTGATAATATAGCCTAGCTCAAAGCCATTAGCTTCAGCTCACTGTTACACTTAATTATTATTAATAATAATAGTAAATTGTGAAAAACTTAATTAACAAATGCGGGGTATTTATTGGAAGGAGTACACCACTCTATATGTATCTAGAGCAAAGAAATACGTCATGACTCGAAGAAAGCAAGGATTCGATTCCCTATCAGTTTTACTAGTGCTATTATTCCCACATAAGGTTTTACCATCCTCCTTACAGGAGAAAGATTGTAAATTTACTTTAAACTCGCCCTCTTTATCGTATTCTATTAAATTATATTGTGCAAGTATCTGAAAGTTGTATAAGCATAACACAACATTAAAATACTTTAAAATTATAATAGGATTATAAATATTATGCTGTAAGAAATTTCACACCAGTGTTCATATGGAATGAAGGTACGGAGGGTGGAGAGGGGGGGTGAGGGGGGGAACCTACTGCGGAGAAAAAGTGAGTTGGATTCCGGTCAAAATTTTGTCTCTCTAGTCGGCTATATGTTCAAAGCGCTCACCTAAAATTCTAAATGATGTAGAAGATGAATAATTTTTAAGGGGGTAAACCCTTATATCCATCATGATCACACACTAGAATACGAGTAGCCACATACGACAGGACTCGAATTGGTGTACTTGCTGTTCAAGAGGGGCGTACTGAGTCCTGTACTGACTATTAGTGAATGTATAGTTAAAAAAAACATCGCAGCAAAGGTTAGTTTTCCAGTTAGTTTACCAGCATGTATCTATAAATATGTAAAATAATGTCTAGGATCTAACCCTGGTAATCAAGAAGGTGAGCCAAAAGGGTCCAAAAGGGTATGACCTTATTTTACGGGAGAGATGGCAGAATCCCTAATAAAAAATATTCTTTTAGCATCGCGCATTACTACCCTTACGGGATATCCGTATATAATCACTCCATTGGGGCTGGGATGAGGAAGTTATAATTAAGAAAAAATATACCTGCATGTGTGTGGAGAGAGCGTGAGAAACCATTAAGGGAGAAAAAACCACCTTTATTAAACCAGGACGGGATTTGAAATCCGACCTTTCACAAAAACTTTAAACCAAAATAGACGAGTTTGACAAGGAGTCTACGTGCCTACCGATAAGGGCCAGAATAATTAAATTAAGCTCTTATACAAATATCTACCAGAGGAAAGCTGCCGTGAACTCCATAACATTTTAACCTTGCGTGTGAGCTGGTCTCGATATCACTCCAAATTACCGTCGAAATTTTCCCTCCCTCCTTACCTTAGCTCCCCTCTCCACCTCTCTCTTTCTTTCTATCCCTCCTGAGACTGTCCAACTTGGTTAATGTCATCCATGCTGACCTCGTAAACTGGTCGAGATGGTCTTTATAAGCTGTTCCTATAGGGAAAAATAATTCAATTTGTTACAAGTTTCCTTTCCCCATACGTCCCACCATCACCCACCTCTCCATACCTAACCTGGGGGAGTATGAAAGGTGAGCCGAAATATCGCGCGTGCACATGTTCGAAGAGCCAGGACGTTTGCAATGACGTATTCATGGTTGTCAAACAACAGTAGCTACGGTTGTTACCAAATGATCGTTTGTTTACAACTGATTTTGAAGAGTGGCCTCTGTCGTGTGTTTTTTTACTTACTCATTTTGGGAGACTATTGTAATTGTCTGTGAACATTTAAGAGCTCGATATTTTGATGAATCATGAGAGTTTATATGCTCCCAAACTAAATAAACCCCTCTTTAACATACACAAGAACATACTTTTTTTTATCTCTCTGTATGTTCCTATTTCATATGTGAAACGGGCCCATTTCATTCGAGTATAAATAGGTGTCTTGTATTTAGTATAGCACTGCAGACCCACCTCGGTGGCTTAATTAGCTAACGCGCTAGTTTAATGTTGAACTAGACTTCAGAGGACGGGAGAAACTTTGAAAATGACCCATATCTCTAAGTTTAAGGGTATTTAGTTTATAACACTGCATTATACTTCCCGTTTTGGTTACGGGCTTATATGTTAATTACGCTAATGATTTTAGGGATTAGTAAGGTTATATTTTGAGGAATTGTACCAGAATTCTCGTGGAAGGAAAGTATAAAACTATTTTGGCAAAACCACCCTCAGTAAACTCGATCTAGATTTGAACAGCAATCTCCCCGTAATTGGAAGCCTAGTCTACTGCGAGAGTGGCGCTTCAGACCGTGTGGCCATTTAAGCGAGTGGGTGATTTATTGAAGACTGGTTTTTGGAAATTCGAAATTGGTCAAAACGTGCTTTAATGTCTTTGTTCAAAATGGGTACAGGCCTATATTAAGGGTGAAACCCTTACCTTGGTAGAGGCATCACATCATCATGTTTTTTTTATAAACAGTCATTTAAGAGTTGTTGACAAATAACTGATTTTAGAAAATTTGGAGTTGTTACAAAATTACTAAAACAATTTTTTTATAAAAATGGATGTCCGGGTAGTATTGTACATTATAAAGAATAATGCATAATTAGTTTTTGGTAGATAAATTCGTTTTTCTTAGCACCGCATCCAACAGTTCAGGATATACGCATGTGTTCTAATTACGCTAATGAGTTAAGGACGAGGAAAGTTGAAGTTAGAGAAAATGTACTCGAATTTGCATGGGGGAGGATGGAAAACCATTGAGGGGGAAAGCAACCCTAAACACATCCAACTGGTATTGGAGCCCCAACTTCACAGTCCCCAGTAGTCAAGTTCGGAGTGAAACCTTAAACCATGCGGCCACCGAAGCAGGTAGATAAATTAATTTAAATGTACGTAGTTAATTTATGACTGATTTTTGAATTTTCTATTCCAAACTATAGGAGACTATATTATAAATATATATATAAAATTGTGTCGTACAATTTGAATAAATTTAATTAATTATTATACAGTTTAATATCAGCGCTGCTTATTAGAGACTTAGCTTAATTCCAATGGTTTCAGAGTTTGAGGATGGTGAATTTGCTAGGAACGCTTACAATATTCACTTATACTTTCAATCTAGTGCACAAATACTCAAAACACTCATCTACCAAGAATACTTTGGTTTCCAGAGTCAAGTATTAATAACATCAACCATTAATTGAGGCTGAAAATCTAATGAACGATTAGTATCGTAACCTACTTCAATGGTCACGTGATGTAAGCAGGGATGTCATTCTGAGAGGTGCAAGGGAGGGGGTTGAGGGTGGTGGTGGTGGTGGTTTGAGGGGTTTCACCCCCTAATGTCGTGAGGTTTCACCCCCTAATGTCGTGAGGTTTCACCCCCTAATGTCGTGAAATAATGTCTGACAGTTATGCATTTTGTGGAGAATCAAAATCTTTGAGTTAGAAAATTCTATAATTACTATAAACCACATTACTTTCGCTTATGAAAGTTCTTTACCACAGACTTGTACAGATACATTTTAAATTTCCCAACTTTCGATCTCTAATCTAAAAAAAATTTCCCAAATTGTAACTCATCAAACATTGAACGTAGATACTTTCTGTAATAAAGTTTTGTGTATAAAGTTGGCTAGTAGCAAGGCTACTACTACAACAACTACAACAACAACTACTACTAATACCGATACTAGACACAAGTAGCCTTAAGAAGATTATTCTTTACGAGCCGAAACTTTTTGCTTTTTCTACATGCACTGATTGTGAATGTCAAAACAAAAACCCACCTGTAACTTTAAAAATACATCATTAACAAATAATTTTAAGGACATATTAATTAAAATCTCGATTCAATGCTAAATTATTGCCTAAAATTTTACAGTTTTTCCGGAGGAGAACCCCTTGTTCAGTCCCGATGTTCTCAACGTTACCCTTGCACTATCCCTTGTATTCTGGAATTTTGTGTAATTTCAGAACGCCTAAGGTTAGGAAATTCACTGTCTCCCCCTTACCACCTACAAATAATTTTTTTGCGAAGCTCCTGGGCCTAATGAGTTAATCCCGCAATATACTGGACTACCAGTGATGGTTAGGTTGAGGTTAAAATATTGGCTGGTACAATGCGATCCCATATTCATGCTAACGAGGATACATTTATTCGAAGTCACCTTCCTAATCTTTGCCTATTATAATACGTCAACATTAACCTTGCTGTTTAACGTAATTACAAGATACAGTTATATCGACATGTAATTGTAGCTACTAGAAACAATGACATGACTACTCATGATCGAACTTTGTACTATAGATTGAATGATGAACCTTAATCACTGGTCGCGAGGGTAAATACGTCAGTATCCTCTTAAGGCGAGGAAGTTTAAGGGTCCTTACACGATCAGTCAGTCTGTCAGTCTTAAATTATCAGTTTGAATGATGGTATGCATCAGTATTTACAACGAAACAGTACACGGTCAGTCTTCGTGTCATTATTTGTATCGGTCTCAGCTCCTACATGCAACGTGCAACAATACGGATGACAAGAAATAGGCTTGGCTAGTCAATGTTTGCTACTGAGACCGAAGGAAATACTGACGAGCATGTACACACAGTCAGTTTTACTGTCAGTATCACAGTCATTACCACTTGCAAGAACTGATGGACTGAGACTGACGTGATCATAAAATTCGTATCACACCAGTATTTAAGTCAGTCCAACCACCAGTCCATCAGTACTACCCCTACACGATCAGTCATACTGTCAGTATTAATTAATACTTTGTTAATACTGACAGTCTGACTGATCGTGTAGGGGCCCTATTAGGAAGCGTGAGCTAAGGGCAGTGTTTTTTTTCAGTTATATAGCAAAAATAAAATACTGCTCCTGTAGAAAAAGAACTTTTGATTTTCTCCACATAGTGATACACTTGAAATATATTGAAGAACTTCTTAAATCTTCATGTGAATGAAATTGAACTTTATATTTATACTTAGGCAATATTTTATTTATTTTGATTTTGATTGATTTTGATTTGAATCTCTAACGCGTTTACTGGGGTAGTATTTCCTAAATAGTTTTCCTCTTCTCCTTAAAGTAAATGTTTGTACATTTACTAAAAGGTTTTACGTTCCTCATATACCACTTATTCTATGAGAGTGTGTGTTTATGTGCTTTCTAGAAGTTCGGACTATACGAGTTTTAATTACACAAAGGAAGGTATCACCTAGAGAAAAAAAAAACCAACATTCGCATAGATGGAGAGTGAGAAACCATTAACTGATGGAATTTGTAGCCTGACCTCCCCGTCAATGCTGAGATAGATTAAATAATTTTGAAATTTATTACACATGCTCACCAGATTAAATCATTCTGAAATTTATTACACGTGCTTACAAGATTAAATAATTCTGAAATTTATTACACGTGCTTACCAGATTAAATAATTTTTAAATTTATTACACGTGCTCAACAGATTAAATACTTATGAAATTTATTACACATTCTCACCAGATTAAATAATTCTGAAATTTATTACACGTGCTCACCAGATTAAATAATTTTTAAATTTATTACACGTGCTCACCAGATTAAATAATTTTTAAATTTATTACACGTGCTCACCAGATTAAATAATTTTGAAATTTAATACACGTGCTTACCAATGCGGGTGGTCCGGAAATAAATTAAAATTTGGTTACGTTTTCCGAACATTGTTTTAAAATAACTTTGATTATATCCAAGCACTCCAAAACTGACTTTCCAATGGGACAAGATTTCCTTTTGCCATTATTTGTTGAACATCCTGTATATTGATCCTTTTTCTTGTTGAGTTCCCCATATTTTCACCATAGCGGAGGGATAAGAGAGGGGGAGAGGGTAGTCTTTCTCCTAGCTTCTCCGAGTCTAAGGGGTGAGAGAAAAAAAAGTTTGAAGTGCATCTGTGATAGTTTCAAGTTCTCTGCAAACTCGCGATCTTCCTACTGTAAATACACTCGCTTCCGCAAACAAAGGTAAAGTAGATCAAGTCAGAGGTTAAGCGGTCCACACAATGAGTGGCGTCAACAATTAAGTGGAGTTAGCAAGATAATTAAATTAATGTAGTAATCCAAAAGTATTACGTCATCATATATTATTCATATAATTTTCAAGAGTAAATGTGAGTTCAATATACTTTTTGTTTTGAGACTACCCTCTAAGTCGAATTTGGTTCTCGTTAATTTTCCACTGTCTAACTACATGTTTTAATAAGCAAAAAAATAAAGAGGAGACTTAAAAAAAAAAATTCAATATTGAAACACACATATTTGAGGGTAAAGAAAAAATATACCAATACAAAAGAAAACCAAAATGTCCGATAAATATCTTAATAATTAATAAGGAAAGAATGTTTATGAATATCATGATATTAAATAAAATAACGATGCTTTAATTCAGTAAACTTAGCGTTGACAATAATAGAAAATAAAACCGAGATTGGGACCATTAAAAAGAAAAATAAATTTTGGAGGTAATTAGATCAAACAACACATATTTTATCTCAAAATAATATTAGTGTGAGATTTAACTTCTCTTGCTACCCACACCAGTGACTACATGGCTTAAGGCGTTGATTTATCAATAAAATGGATCGTCTATGACGGGAAATCGAAGTTCGAATCTGGCCGAGTACACTAAGGATGTATTTACACATGCGATTTGTCATTGTGGGTTTTCAAATCACTTATCCCAGCTAATTTGAGTACATTTGAATCAAAGTTACCCTACCATTTCCTAGTCCAAATAAATATGGGCAAAAAATTTAGCACTTATATATAACAACTCGCTTTGTTCGTTGGGGGCTCCACCCAGTGAGTTTTCTTTGCAAGTGGATCTAAACTGATGTAATTCCAGAGCAGTTTTTTGATAGGTCTTACCGTTTAACCACAAGAGACCTCCAAACAAAGGTCCGCACCGACTTTAAAGTTGTTCCACCATTTTAATTCTTTTCGGGGGTTAAACCTTTTTTTAAAAACTTTTTGGAAGTTTTGCCAATTTCAAGTTTCCAGCTCATCTGGAAGTGGGTAGACACTAGCCCTAATGTCAGTGAGTGAGTCAGCACTGTAGCTTATAGTAGTCTAATATAAGTGCTGAGTTTCAAGTATATATTAATTTTTAAATCACTGAAAAACTAGATCTAATTTGCATTCATTACGTAAATACAATATGAGGATTAGATTTAGTTTTATAATGTATATATATATATATGTATATATATTATTTAATTATATGTTATAAATATGCAAACTAAACGTAGACATATATTTAGATTTATAATGTCGTTATATTATATATATATATATATATATATATATATATATATATATATTNAAGGTAGGTTTGATGTGATTTATATCCATAAGGAGCTGAGCATGCACTCATCCCTTTGGTTGGTTAGTGCTGTCTGCACCATCTGTTAGAAATCTGATGTACCAGAGGATTTCAGAAAGCACCTTGGCTCCCCGTTAACTTCAACACTGAATTTCAATGAGGGAGCGCGAAAAGGCCTAACAATTTTGCCAGGAAAGGTATTTTCCCATAATATCCAAGGTTCTCTTACACGTCACAATTGACATAGCACCAACGGTTTTACTTCCCCTCCGAAAGAAGTTGAGCTACGGATCTTTATCGATCAAGAAAACTCCGTTGACCTCGGTGGGTTTGAGCCCACGAACATTGGGTCCTGGGGTGAGCACTTTACCCAAAGACCATCGAGGATGACATACAATATTATATACTGTATTTTATTTAAGTTATCAAGCAGGTTAAAAGGATAACAGCGTTCTTGATGAATAGTTACAATTTATTTGATAACTTTTTGTTAAATATGATTATTGTTTTTAAAAGCCTTAGAATAATTTATCACCCGAGTCCGATATTATGGTGAACTTCAAATCTAGTCCTATACCACCTGGATTCACACCACGTGAGTTTATAATCCCCCCGGTATTCTAAACAATCCTTCGCTTAGAGGGATTTGTTGTCACGTTAGCTATAAGGCTTCAACGATTGTGACCATGACCGAGACCCATAAATACATGAACATACTAGCCAGTAGGCCATTGTCGGCCTGGGTCTAATGTTTGTATATGTGTTAGGGCATGTACGGGCAAGTTGAGCCAGGGAATATATTGTCGATGGAGAGTACTGAAAAGGTCTTGGGGTTGGGGGGAACCCAACTGAACGATAGGGGATGAAATAAGGGGGAAATGCTCGTAAGAGGGATGTGAAGGGATTCTGGGAGAGGGGGTAGTTGATGTTGGCGGCCGGGGTTGGGATCGACCAATAGGAAATGGAAAGAGAATTTTGTTTGCTCTGAAGACAACCAGAGAAGGGAAAGGACTTTTGGGAGTTCTCCTTCCGTTTCGGTTATTTCATGTTTTCGGATTTGTAGATTATTTTTTTTCTTTTCCGTTTCTCGTTTGTATACATTATTTCTATTTCAAAACGCACAACTTTTTTTTTGTGATTTAAACTATATTTTATGTTTTTATTTTTAAAAAAAGAGGCTCAATCTGTCCATTATAATATTTAATTAAAGATACATTTGATGTTCTTTATTACTCACAGAAATAAATATATTTGAAAATGGTTATTTATTTAGGGAAATATTTATTTCAAACAGTTAGATCTACTATAGCTGAACACCATTCAAACAAGAAAAGACGAACACAAACATGTCGATAAATATTGGCTTAATTTATGTTTGGTACTTCGATAGTGATAATAGCTTTTTTTATTGTGGCTTGATTAACTCGGCTTCTGACAATTTAGTCCAAGTTGAATTTGAATGTACAATTTTATACAATTTACAACATTGTTATTTTTGGTTGGCACTTTTTATTTATATAATAACTATCCGGTTAGGATCATAAACCTATTCCTAAACCTAGTTTACTTAAATTTAAATTACACCTAACTTACAATTAGAAATAATATTCCACCATTCTATACTTTCCTCCCTGTCCTATGTGAATCATAAACAACCTGTTTTATTAATTTTAACACCTATTTAGTCAACTGCATTTACACGTTTTGTTGTTCACTTTGTCCTGGAAGTGATGGTTCTGTCGTTTCCCTGGCAGTACTGGATGTCTGCATCTGCAGATATCTGCCTCCGCCAGTTGGCAAAGGAAGGCCCGAGCCGTCAACTCTTGTGGACACTTGTTACCAAACGACGCAAGCCCTCACCGACAGGTATCCCTCCACGCTCCTCGATTCATTCTTATATTAATAGCTAGTTGCCCCCGCCAGGATTCAGCCATCTGGTTCTTTCAGGATTGTTACACAATCCTAGGGATTCAGGTCCAGCTGCCAAAGCAGGTTTCAGGACAACCCAAATCCTTTGCATTTTTACAGTTCAGTTTTAGTCCTCTTTCTCTTTTTTCTTTTCTAATTCCCCATCTACCCTGCCCAGTTTGGTAATGTTTCGTCTTCATCAGTGTGTTCGTCTTCTGCATCGCTATTTGTTTCTGTTTCTGCCTCATGCTTTGTCTTCCTCATTGTGTTTTGTCGTCTTCGCCTGTACCTGTAGCTGTAAAAATTAAACGCATTTTTAACCGCACACTGATGCGTAAAGCATTCACGTGTGAATAATGCATCCCACTCCGCATTTAAGTTGGCCGTGACAGTATTCATAAAATAAGGAGGATATTATCTACTTTTCATTTATTTATGGAGTATAGTACACTTTAGATTTTATATATATATATATATATATATATATATATAATGTGTGTGTGGTTTTTAGGCTTTATTAAGTAAATTAATGTCTCTTTTTATTAAATTCAAAAAACACATGCGGTTTTCAATTAAAACATCTTAAATGTCAAGAATATTTCCATATTCACGAGTAGAGAATATATTTAATTACATTTAGCTAGCATAACATTAATGTCCATCACTAATAACAAAACGCTTCTATCTTACTACAAAAAATATAAATTAAACTATAGTAGGAAAACTCGATCTGTTTAACTTTGATAACAATGTATCAACTTTGGCTCTTCACTGGCATTAGCTAATACTAGAGACACATTTTAAAACTGGAAAATTATTCAATAATCAATCAATCAATGAATAATCATTTAATAATTTATTTATTATTTTAAATCATTTAACTAATTACTATCAATCACTGTTGTATGTAAATGCGTATAACCCGAACGGGTAGTAAGACGCGGTGCTAATAATAATAATAATGTATGTAAATTGGTGTTAGAGTTGTTCAAGGCGTGGGATGGTCACTGTTGTTAGGTAGTTTGGTGTTAGAACTCTTGATAGGTGCATTTGGGCTTGTTTTACAAAATGTGTGATCACCACTTAAGTTTGCCCATTCTATTTCAGAGCTAGTGCGGGTGCACAAATTTAAATGGTTGACTCTTGTAGCTTTCATTTATGCACTAAATAAAATCTAAACCTTAGAATATAAAAAATGATCATCCTTCTTCGTGTATCAAACGTTAATAGCCCTTAGATGAAAAGCCAAACATAATAATTCAAAATGTCGGAAAATTAACAATTAATAACTGTTATTTTAGGCCACTTAGGTGGCCGCATGTTAAAAGTCGTCACTCTCCTAATATACTAGATTGATGACGGAGATATCTTGGCTCGAATCGCGGTCATGTAAACTGATGATGTTTTTTTTTCCTAAATTATTCTTCCCACTCTCTCACAAGCCAATGTGAGTACACTTACTCTAAATTCAACCTTTATAATCCCTAGCACGTTAGTGTAATTAATACGTATATGTACAGTCCAAATGAGTATCAATACTCGGTGCAAATAAAGCAACTGTTATATCTTGCATTTTCTATGTGAAACTAATTAAAATTTTATAATATACACGTGCACATAAGTTCTCATTACATTGTGAACTGAATGTTCTCCCAGTGTTAAAGAGGGGAGGGGGCGTAATGGGAGGAGTTGAGGGAGAAATATCCTCGAGAAACCAATAAAAAAAATCCAGCCATTTAAAAACAAAAAACAATTTTTGCGGGTAGAGCAAAGGGAATATAGATCTGCAGAGTTGGTAGCGGTGAAGGTGGTGTTGTCAACCCTGCGGTGAGCATTCTGGGCCAGATTATACTGATGTCAAGTGCAGAACTGCATACGTGTGGTCTGTGGGAGGGGGGAGGCTAGGGTTTTTCTGTTGAATCGCCCTCTCTCTCTCTCTCTTCACCCCTAGCTTCAACAATAAAATAAAATAAATAAAACAAATGCCGGTGGCTGCAAGAGTTTATGTACCCACTGCACGCTCCACCACCGATGGATAAAAAAAATCACTACAACGTACCAGGTTGAGATATTTTTTTATAGCCTTGATCTTTTTTAGATTACCAAACACATGTTTATCATATTTAAATAAAATATGTTTATAAAATGTGACATAATCAAAAATATTCTTTTTCTTTTCTGAAAATGTGCAAAAAATATACTAGGTTTGCATTATTAAGTAGCTGTGGCGTCGGTACAAAGTAAGAATCCCCCTTCCTCCCTTTTCCCTCCCTTACTCTGGTACTAAAGCTGATAAAGCATGAGTAGCTCTTGTACCCAGGTTAAAAAATAAAAATGGTACTGTGCATCACACACACTTTCTCTCTATTTTATATTAGTACAGAAAATTATTAAAGATTATTAAGATTTATTAAATAAAATAATAAAAATAATATATATTGTCGCAGAAACATTTCACAAAGAAGTAAACATGAAATAATAAACACTGTCACAAAAACATCGAGAAAAGAGGAACATTTATGTCTATATATATTACTTTTTAGCTCAGAAACAGTTGATTTTATAAAATTATATTTCAAACTAAAATTATTTTTAACAATACTGCAACTTTAAAATCGTAAGTTATTTCATATCTCAAATGTTACGGACGCATGTTCAAAATGAGAAATTCGCGCTTATGTAAAACACCCTCTAAGTCTAACATTTTGCTTTTTATATTAAACAGTGCCTGGATACAATATTTAACTAAAATCGTTAGAGCTTACTTTAGGAAAATCGACCTTTTCTCTTATTGGTAAACTACCTTTCATTTTGGTTTCAAGAGGCTATGAAACGTCGACGTTTATCAAAGTCTTGAGTTGGATTGTTTTGACGATCAACATATTTCTCCCTCCGACTGCTTGAGATAAAGTAATAAGGGTGAGAGTAGACTAATATCTCCCCATTTATTTTAAAAACAATAGTAAACGCCAAATACAAGTGTTCTGAAGCTGTCAGTTTTAACAGAAAGGACCCGGTTTTAAAGATTTAAAATTGATATAGTTAGCGATAATTTCTCAATTTTGGTTACTTTATATTTACATTTTAATATGCGATAAAAAGTTATTTGTATATCGACCCAACTCAAGTGAGAGCTTCTCTTCCCTTCCTTTCTCCACCTAACTTTATTCCCAATAGTATATCTTTACCAAGCTGTTCGTGGGTCACGAATTTGTGGTTCATGATATTCGCCCATGACGCACAGCCTGCTTTGCTTGTTTGACTATTATCTCTAAATCCATAGCACATTAGATAATGATTCCTGTTATCAGCTACCAACCCAGCTGAGCACACTTGGGCCACCTTCATTTGGCGACTCAACCATGTGTTCTCATGTGGAGGCCGGCTGGCTAACTGTTGGTTGGATGGTTTTAAATCCGGGGCGTCCCTTGTTCTCTGACAGGTTAGAGAGATCGACTGCAGGTTTTCTGGGTCCCAGACCCGATCACAAATTAGCACTAAAATAATATGGAGCAATTTAAGAGGTATTTTAAGTTAAAAGCGGGAGAAAGTCAATGCGGCGAGCAGTTTTATGTTATTTTAGCACATGTCTCACATCACCTTCTTGGTTTATACGCTTTTCTACACACAGTTATGTCCATAGCTCTATGATATTTGTCTTGTTCACACAAAAACTTTTCAACGAAGAGGAACGTTTCTATTGAAACTATGCGATGCCCATGACAAGCATTCAAAACGTTTTGTGATTACAATAGTTATGTAGAAATTTAAACTAAACGTATACACAGAAGCAATATTTGATTTATTTTGGTCAAAAAGCTTTTTTTTTTACACAAACTGCATAAACCCTTAACTCATACTTTGCACGTGTGTATCTTAAATCATACTTTTACTTTCTCTCGACCCCCGGAGAGGGAAGTATTGCTATCACCAACAAATTTAACTCGATATTTTGATAAATGTCGACGTTCCATGACCCCTTGAAACCGAAAAAGTTACTTTCGCGATGCCGTCTGTCTGTTTCTTGGCCTAGAGACGAAATAATTTCACCGATCGTGATAAAACGTGATATCTAGGGGTTTTAGGTTCCCACCGAGGAATTTTTGAAACTTGATATCTAACCCTAATTAAAATGGTAGTCTACTCAAGGGTAAATAAGGGAAAATAGATTTTCTCAAAATTCCCTTTAACGATTTTGATTGAATATTATATCTGGGCACTATTTAACATTACAAACAGAAGGACTGAATAAGCGGACATTTCCAATTTTGATAATATATCCGCAATTATTTGAAATACGAAATAACTTGTCACTGTAAAGTTATGTTACTATCAAAGATAAAAATATTTTATTAGAAATATATATTTTTATCAAACCAATAGTTTCTGAGCGCTAAAAAGCAAAACTTTTTTACCAAGATTTTTGAAATGGGAAATTAATTGCTATGCGCTTTAGTGGGCAAAGATGTTCCTCTTTTATCAATGTTTCTGTAACAGTGTATAGTATTTCATTTATGCTCTTTGCTGAAATGTTTCTGCAACTACGTATATTATTTCGTTTCACAAATCTAGAGAGCTTTTAGTAAAGGTTTCTATTTTAAGATAAGAGAGAGGGAGAAAGAAAATTGATGACGTATACGACACCATTTATTTTAAAAAAAGCTTTACATTTCAATAATTTCTTTCAATGTAAAATACATTCCATCCAAACAAACATTCGATGCTTCCGTCTTTATTTCCATTTCCTCATAGACCTTTCAAGTCGAACATTTAAAATACATCAGTGCGGTGTGGCCTAAGGCATTCGTGGCTTGTAGGAAGGATCCTTAGCCCTTGTAGGAAGGATCCTTAGCCACCATCAACACAACATTTCTCCCAGGAGTAAGAGCTTGCGGTGACGGAAGGAGGATTCCCTTCAAATCTCTCCGACTGTGGAGGCTTTTACCCCCAAACCCCACCCCCTCTCTCTCTCTCAACGCCAGAAAGATCTTGTCAGCAGACGAAGACACTCTAGCTGAAAGCTCTCCCAGACAAACAAGAGTTTTAACAGACACTCGCAACCAATCCTCCAAAACTTCCTCAAGTTTCTTTACTCTTAGTTACATCCATCCAACTCTTGGGGAGCCGGGGCACCCCACACGAGTTTATTGGCGGCAATTGACGTCATCATGGTCCTTAAACTTTGGTCGTTTCATTCGTCTCAGATTAGGTGCCTGTTTTTAAAAGACTCGGTTTTGGTCAAGGTCGTCAAAGCGATGTATTTCCTGTTTTTTTAATCCATCCTCCAGCTATTAGGCTACTAATCATTTGGGCTATCCGCATTTAACTACGCTAATGGAGTAAGGACTATAAAGGTAGAATTAAAAAGGAACCTACCAGCATTTTTGGCACGAGGAGGTGATACACTATTCAGGAAGTAAGACTCTAAGCACCGCGCAGTATTCCCACGCACCTGGGAAAAGAGACAAACTCAGATAATTTTTTGTGTCTGGAATAAAAAAGGAGAAGAAGTAGAGAATTTCACAATAAACCAAAAAAATACTGCAATATTAGGGAATTATATATATGTTTAATTGCAAAATATAAATAGTGGGTCTTTACATAAAATATGAATTGAACATAAGAAATAATTATGCTAAATCTAACCCATATCTTCCCCTCTCCTCCAATTTTCTTCCTGAAATAATTCGTGACCACATATATTTCTCCCTCAAGGTCAAATCCTCTTGTTCTAAAAACCATTGGCATTACCTCACACTAGTCAATTTGATTAAAAAAATTAAATAGTGTAAATCTGCTCATAGGCCAGACCGGTAGAAAAAATAGTTTAATGTACAGAAAATATTATGTATTATTTGCTATTTCATCAGTGTACATACATTTATATGTGAATCAATTTTATTTTAGGTGAATTTTATTTTATATATTTCTTTAGTTGCTTACAATGAAGTGTTCATGGTCTAAGGCGTCACTCTCACGACAGACTAGACTGCCGATTATAGGCAGATCAGGGGATAGATACTGGTCGGGTAGGGTGAGGGTAGTTCTCTTAAATGGTTTCCCACGCTCTCTCCACGTAAATGTGGGTACAGTTCATCCGAATTCAACTTCCCTCGTCCAATACATGTGAGCGTATTAGTACACATACGTATAACCCAAACGGTTAGTAAGACACGATGCTAAAAACCATATACTAAATGTGGTGGACTTATGACACTGAGAGAGAAAGTTGATTTGATGTAATTCTCTGTCTGCCTTTATGTACTTTCCTCTTCTGTAGAGAAAATGGTCTCATCTTTTAGTAAGTTCATTGTATGAGGCATATGTGGTTTTTGGAGTTAAAGCTAGAGGTCTCTTTTAATTTTGTGTGAGGTTGAAAATTTGTATTTTCCCTTAAACATTTGACTACGGAAACTTACATCATCTTTGTTAATATTTCATATGACTTTGGTTCTCGCACAGAGATGCCACATCTATAAAGCCCTTTAAATCCTAGTAGTACTACTTTAAAAAATAAAATAAGATTCAATCAAAAATATAATAACAAATTTTTTAATGTGTTTTATATACAAATACATGGGACATACAGATTTAATGTGATTTTAAGAACGTTATTACACTTAAAGGATCACAGCACATGGCAGTAAATCCACTAAAACTGGCAACACCGCCACCCCTCAGTAAGCTTAATGATGATTGGTCGTGACGTCACACACACACAAGGCTGTGTAACCAAGCTTTGTGGTTGTAGCTTGGGAGAAGAGATATGCTTTTAGCAACGGGAACTGAACAAGTAACTTTTATCATGGGTGATGTAGGAGCACCATTATTTATGGACCGCAGAGCTCTGTCATGGAGGTAGGAAAAGTGGATATAGGTAGGATTATCTTTCACACCAAACAATTTTTGAGTCAAGGGGTTTCACGTGCTATTGAACCACCAATTATAATCTTATATATTTTTTTCTAAAAGTACGTATAACACCAATGGTTTAAACATCTTAATAAAGGCTGTAAAGTTAAGGAAAGCAAAGGGGAGTGGTTGAAAAAGAAACACAGTGAGGTAACAACATATTTAGAAAAAATATCCCTCAGTGCACATAGATAATATTAGAGATTCAACCTCTGCAGAACTCGCAATTCACTCTTTTATGAGTATTAGTTATTGGCCCACGTGATCAGCAGTGAAAGTTCCAATTATCTAAGAGTAATTTGAATTAAGTATTTGAATAAGTAATCTGACTTGAGACGTTCGGGTAGACAAACAGGGGTCCTGAGTTGTGTTACACAAAATGATTGGATTTCATTAAATATAAAGTTGTAATTTGGTATTAAATTTGGTAAATAAAATGTCTATTACGGTTAAAAATGTTTAAAAATTCAACTCAAATTTAAGTGATATACGGTAGTCCAACTGATGGAAAAACTACGACTAAATTTATCATTATTTAATTTAAAATATTTGCCTTAGTTCAAAAAAGCCAAATCAAACAATCGTTTTATTCTAAACAAATATTATTTGGTTGAGAGAAATACATTTACTAGAATGTCCCAGGAATATTACAATATATTATTTTAAATAGTGCGTCTGGTAATTTTTTTCCCTAGTAATTTCATGCAAAACTAAAAAGGCAATGGAAGATGGCATCTGCTACTTACTAAAAACATATAACCTATATAGTTTTAATATCGTTAATTCTCATCAAAATCGATATAGAAAATTAGTCAATTTCACTACTAGATCCAAATTAGTTTAATTTAGCGTGTGTAAAATACATTTAAAAATGCAAAAAAAAAACTTAAAAAATCCGATCATTTAATGCTTAGGTAAAAGATCTTAAAAACACATCTCACCAAATTTTAATCTCTCACCCTCTTTCTTTCCCTCTCTCTCTATAACGGACATTCAACTGTTAGTGCAGCACAATTTCTGATTCGGGAGGTCACGAATCAATTTCTGATTCAGGAGGTCACGAATCATTCCCCACCACCTGCAGATAAATATTTATTTCCTCTCCCGAACCGGGGTTCCTTGTTCATGGCACCTGAAATCAGGGAAAACCTGGACAATTAAGGTTTTTTTAAATGTCAGGGTACATAGGGTAAAATCAGTAAATTTGATTAAATTTAGAAAAAAATCAGGGAATTTAGATACTTTGATAAACCAGCTCATTCCCCCTCTCCTAATTAATTTCCCATCCAAAAACTAAAAAAATTTAAGAGATTTTGTTTTACCCACGTTAGTAAAATCCATTTATTAGCTATGACAATCTAACATAAGAGGGTTGCAGTATTTGTTTTTACGACACATTTACAAAGTACCACAAATTGTATTTAAACATTTAACACAGGAAAAATATTTTATACATTTTTTGATGTAGAGTTGCTGCTAACATTATAGAATATCAATGTAATAAACGTAAAAATAAATATTTATCATAATAAACTGGAAAACTGTCTGAAAATCCTGGAAATGTAATTTAAGCTTCTTAGACACTCTCTTTACGCTTTATAACGAAATGCATCTTCAGTTCCTCACCCATTTTTGCTTAATCTTACCTTTTATATAAAGTTATATAATATTGATAAATGCAGAAGTAAAAAATATACATACAATCACAAGGCCTAAATCGAGAGGCGTATTTGTTTAATATTGCTGTTCTCTGGATTGTGAATGACAAAACGAGTATTACAAGGTGTTGGGATTAGATTGTAAACAAATATAACATATGCGCTGATAACATAAACAGTGTGTCAGCATTCCTCACGGCAAACCACGCTAGAAGTCAGAATAAAAATTAGTGTATCCCAGCTATCAAGGCTGACTAATCACCAGTGACGGTGATATCAACAGTTGTTGACAATCCATCATCAGCACAGTAGAATTATCTAAAAACCTTTTTAAATGAAGATAAAAAGTTTTCCTGAAATTCCGGGATACTCTTGACAGATATTTAAAAACTGTTGAGGTAATTATGTCATCATTGTCTCGCGGTCCCTGCACCCCCATATTAACACTAAGCACTAAAAAAAAAATTGTCAGAAATTTGGTGTCTTGAAATTATAACGAACACGGGCATTCAATTATTTTAACAATGGCTTAAATACAAACCTTGATCACTTAGATCAGAAATATCGGATTGAATATGGTAAATTAATACAAGAAATTAAAAAAAACACAATTAAGTTGTGTATTTTTAATAAAGAAGGAGCAGCTATGGTCTAGAAAACTGAGATTAAAGACCAAAGGGCTCGTTGTGCTCTATACATGACACCCTCTATTTATAAATAATGACACTATCTCCTTCAACATGGGCCTCTTGGTCTATATAGCTCGCTTACGGTCTGACTCCATGGAGTTTTTTAGATTGTAAATTAAAAAAATAATGTGTTAATTTTGGCTTGGTTAAAAAAAATGGTCAGACTACTCCACACCTGGTGTTCATCAAGAGGAATAGATTGCGACAACATATCCTTATAATCGCTGCTCCGTGACACCCATTTTGTACGTGTCCCCTACCACACAGGCTAACCGCGTTTCGTTTGAACGTAGACTACGCTGCCAGTCAACGTTTTCCATGTTTGTACTGTGTATTAGTGGGAGAGTTCACACCTGTACGTGGAAAATAACAAAGAGCCCCCCTCTCCTCAAAATCCCACTCCACCGTGGCACCACATTTTCTAGAAATGTTGGCTTTATTACCGAAGGTGATGTTTGAATCAGTGGTTGGGGGCGTGGGGGTGCGTATTTATAACAAGGTAAAAGTGCAATTTGTTACAACTGCATTATATTTTTTCCTGCATTCACTTATGAACAGCCGTTCTCAAATATTTGTAGATAATAATTCAGGGTTAAATTAATAGTATATGTATTATTATCTCATAATTTAAAAATAAATAAAAAAATGTGCTAGAATTTTAATCGAGGTACCTATTTAAGTAAAATTTTATTACATTAATGGTTACTTAAAATGATTCAGTTTAATGATTTACAGCACATATATCCTAGAGTATTTAAAAAAAAATATTTCTCATAAATAATACAATAATACGTTTCGTCAGCGTTAGAAGGGTTTACTATTATCCTCTCCCAGAAATTTGACTTAAAAAATGTCTTATATAATTAATAACGAACGATGTTTGGTTTAATAAATATGTGGAAAATATTTACTTAAAATTATATATTGCAACAGAGCTCTCATAAAAACATTCAACATTAAGTATGTAAGATTATTTTATTGATTCGTACATAGCATGATTATACTCGTATTACAGACTAGACCTATACATTTTTAAAACAAACACATTTATTTATGTCCAATTTGTGTGCATACAAAGTTATATACAATAAATTACTAGTTAGAAAAAAATATCTTTATTTGACTATGGACATTTTAATACCAGACACCTTATATCTAAAAACATAATTCTAAAGTCATCCTTAAAAAATTGTCACGAATATAAATCTCAAGTATTACCAAACATTTTAAATTTCTATCAAATATTTAGCCTCCTATAGTCTAAAAATACTTATTAGTGTTGAAATGAAATATATTTTGTAATCTTTGTATTTTAACTAGGTCTTGAGTTTGATTTATTTAAAAATAAATTGTTTGTCTACAATATAATATTGGAATTATCTACCACCCCAATTAGAGTTGGGATTGAACCCTAACTTTCTGTCCAAGATTTAGATGAGCTTACAACGTCAGTAACTTCACGGTCAAATTAAACTTCCAGATTGGTAGTTATTACGAATTTAGAGATGTAGTCAATAAACTGAAGTGTGTGTCAGATTTAAGGATTGACTAGGAAGTTATCCCGATAAACCTAAGACTATTTGATTGAAATCTAAAATAATTAAACGAGTATTCTTTAAAATAAATTGCAATAATGTGCTTTAAAGGCACTTGGGCAAAAATAAAACCACCACAGCAGGGTTGGTCAGAATTTATAAAAGAGAAATTTATAGGCGTTCTGACCACATGAACAAGACGTTGCTCATCCAAAACCTTCAATATGGTATAATAATAATAATAATAATAATGTATTCTATATTAATAAAATTAAAGGTTTATGTGTCTGTCTTGAGCGTTTCGGGATATTTACCATAAGCAGAGGCTGACATTTTAAAATTAGTAGCCCCTGTGCACAGACATGTGCACCTCGAATCTGGAATTTTAAATTTTGGTTAGATTATTTTAAATTTATTTACAACTGGGCCATAATAAATAAAAATAAGAAATTTTATTTTCTGTCTAAAGTAAAGAAAAATGTCGCCAGGGAAATGCTGGGTACTTCTGTAAGTTACAAAATAATAACATACGTATTATAATAAGACTAGAGCTAAGATTGGCTAGGATTTAAACGCTTATGCCTTAGTTATAGTTATTCGGAGGCTGACTTCCAGGGTGGTGTCCAAATAATAATTATAAATGGGGTGACGTGATGTAAGTTGATACCCTCCTCAAAGAGACCGGCCCGTAGCGAGAAGTGAAGAGCCTTCCGAGGGTAAAGTAGTTCCCCTAAATTCACGTCTCGTCGCTAGTTTCTGAAAGTTGGCGAAACCGCACCCACACGTACTTCCCCCCACCTTCTCTCCTTTCTCTGACAGCTCGCAGCCCAGTGCCCCGTGGGAGTCTACGTAGCGCAACGTTTGACCATAGCGCGAACTGCTGAGAAGTGGCCTGTGGCCAATGTTGTTGCAAGATATCTAGGTAAAGGTGTTATAAAATGGCACGACCATAGGAGTACACTAAGCTTCATGTTTGCTTGTCATGAAATTGTATTAAGATGACCAATGGCCAGTGTTATTGCAAGATATCTAGGTAGAGATGTTATAAAATGGCACGAACCATAGGAGTCCACTAAGCTTCATGTTTGCTTGTCATGAAATTGTATTAAAATGACCAATGTCCAGTGTTATTGCAAGATATCTAGGTAGAGATGTTATAAAATGGCACGAACCATAGGAGTCCACTAAACTTCATGTTTACTTGTCATGAAATTGTATTACAATGCCCAATGGCCAGTGTTGTTGCAAAATAGGTAAAGATAATATAAATGACATGAACCATGAGTCCACAATGATCTACTCTTGTTCGTTGTGAAATTATATCTATATTATATGATTAATAGCAAGTACTGTTGCAAGAGATCTAAGTAGAAGGGCTATAAAATTGCATTAGCCTATCAGTGCTCATCACACGTAACATTTGTTCATAGTGAAATTATATAAAATGGCTGATGGCTGTATTTTCTCCGAGAGATCTAGATGTAGGAGTAATCCAATTGGAATACACTTGTGTAACATTTGTACATTGATAGATACTATAGAATTGCTGGTGGCTAGTGTTATTTCAAGTTAAGATAGATGGAACTATAAAATGCCATGATTATATATTAAGATTAATACTTTGAATCCCCTCTCGCTTATTCAAATTCAGTTTATGGTTCAATTTCATGGCTACATGATTTCATGGAATACATGTAATCAATGAACTACTTTACCTTTTACTCGTTCGATTCCACATTGCTTTTATCACTTCTCACACAATAATAGCTTTGTATTTGAAGCTGTCACTTGATATTTACATTTAGTGGATGTTACATAATTCTATTTGTACTAATACTTACTTATGACGTAATATAGTTGATTAGTAGTGAAACTATGCAAAATGCATGGTCCTGTGTTTTGTTATAAGGGAACAAGATCGGTAAAGGAGATGAAAGATAATAAATATCCCTTTATGCTTTCTACTGGCTCCATCACTTGTTTTTCTTGTAAATTGTGATAATAGGGCCTATTTTCAGTATTATCTCAAAAGATACAAATATTAGGTTTGTAAGGAGACAATCTCGTGGGAGATTCCATTATCAGGAAGGTTTGCTTATTGAATGAATTGCTGCGTAAAGTATGGTTCGGACCTTAACAAACATGCTTATATCAAGCAATTCAAGTAGTATTTTCTAGTAAATTCATGGTATTTATGAACAATAATTTGACTAAATCTACTACAGTTAAAACAGTTTTTAAAAAGCAACATAGTCATGATTTGCTGTAATAAAAATATGGAAATACATCTGATATAGTCAATAGCTCTCATAAAAATAGTCAAAGAGGCGTGGATAGCTGATAATGTCAAAACTAATCATCTTGGTTTATGTTAAGAGCAGCCAATTACGTGTCTAGGAAGCTTTAGTTCGACCGCCGGAAAAGCCGGCCAAGATATTAACCATTTGCATATGGTTTCGTCTATCTATTCAATTAGTACATTTAAAGATACAAGTTATGGGCGTGTAGTATTAGGTGTATTGGTTTAAGTTTGTTAGTGATACGTGTACTCATATATCCTGTGCGTTTGGTAAGCCTAAGTTAAATATCTTCGGTAAATTTCCTTCCCTCTCCAAATGAATCTGCTCTGGCCTACATCGTCGTGTCCGTTCTTCGGAGTGGTTACAGATTTCCTCACCAGGGAGGTTTACATTAGATCGCAGTCAAAAGGAGAGGGGACTCTCAGTTTGTGGAAACTACTGGGAGTTATTCGGTCGGGCAAGCGAGCCAAGAATAACAAAAAGGGGAATGGAACTTACTAGTTTGAAAGTCAAAAATACTGTTGCAATAATACGGGTCCATGTCCGGTCCAAGATATACCGTATTGAAATAACAAATGAGGAATATGTGGGAGAAAATAACTTTGGAAACGTTTGATTTAGATTGCGTTACAAAGAATCTTGAACATAAATCTAAAGTTTCTATGGAAATAACTTCCTAAATAGTAGTAGATATTACACTTTAATTCTATTAAAACGTATAAAAAGAGGTGGTTCATTAAGGACTTGGTCTTTTTGGGAAGCTCAATTCAAAAAGGAAATTATTATTCCTTTGCCCCCAAAATAATTTTATTGGAACAATCTTCTAGACTGCTTTTATTCGTTATCTTTTGATTTTAGATTCTTAGGAAGCGTAAATACTATATTTATCGAAAATGGCTGTTTATTTTATTTTTTTAAATTGTTTTAATAACTAAGCTTTTATTATAATTTTTATTATTATTTTGGTTGATTTTCACTTTCTTTAAATACTAGTGGTACGCATACGTTATTTATTTTCTACAATATTCAGATTCAACTAGCTGTTTCCTGTATACGCACTTTTATAATTTATTATATTATACAAACTAAAATCTATAGATATTTGTGCTTCCAATTACATTTCTTAAACATTTTCCTAGTATTCTATATAAAAAGTAAAATATCCTATATAATGCATTATTATTATTATTATTTATTATTATCTTCATTTATAATTACTATGTTGTATTTTTTGTAATTATTCATCAGTATGCATAATTATTTAGCCACTATCGTTTATTTAATTGTGTTAGTATACGTTCTTTTATGGTAATTGTGTACTTTTCAGTACTGGCCTGTCATCAATCTCAAGACTGTTGATATTATTATTATGAGTTATATTTTACGACATGTCCATTCCTTTTGTCAGTAAACTTAGACTACCAATGCGCCCTATTCTATGCCTCCTCCTTCAGCTCCTAGAATTTTCTTCTTTCCTTCAAGTCACCCAATATTTGAATCCTCCTTTTTCCTAAGCTCCTCTTTCCTTCAATGACATCGTGCAGTAGACAGTTTCTCTTAAGGATATATGTATGTAGGCTTACATATATTTCAGGAAGCATAAACTAAAATAAGTAACCTATTAGTATTGTTTATGTTTATGTACTTTTTAAACGTTTATCTTTAAATTTCTTTTTATCAAATTTATAAATGATCCAGCATGTTATACCTATTATCAAGTTATTAAAATAATCTAAATAATAATCTAAATAAATAATCAAAGAAATAATCCATTAAATCACTAATATTTCTTACATTTTTATTTCTTCAAAGATATGAGTATTTTAAAATATTTTTATGACGCTAGATGGTAAAATTATTTCAAAACTTTTATTTCATGGTTTAATAGCCTTGACTGTAAGGAATAAAAAAAAATCCTAAGCATTCGTCGCAGAGTGTTTTGTTTGTGGCCTTGAGACGTTATTATCGCCAGTGCTTTGGGAAGTAGCTGGCTATATATAAAAACATTGAAGTACTTATTTTAGAGCTTAAAAGAGGAGAAAGATTCCATTAGTTTTTATTTGAACGTAGTGCGACAGCAGCCAGCTAATCGTATATTGAAATTTTTTCTTTTTATTATGATATATTTTTTGGGGCAATTTTGGAAAACTACGTGTTTGTACAAGTCGCTTGAAATGAACATTCTGAGGCAATCCTTTTCCCTTCCATCCTACCACCTTCACCCCTCTCGCGATCTTCTAGTGGAGTAGTTCCCAAAAGGTGGTCCGCGGACCCCAGGAGTTCCACGAGCTGTTCTCAGGGGGTCCATGACAAAAGCAAAAATTTAACAAAATATAAAGTTAATATAATAACTAAAAAACAGTAGGTCTAATATTAATCAATAAAAAGCTTCCCCTCCTCCTCACCCACCTGCGCAGTGCTTACGGTGCATCCCAAGGCCACGGTTCTGTTCTTGGACCGACCAGTCGAGTCGTCACGTCACTCATTATATTGCACTGCTGGTCGTCACACATTGCAAAGTTTTTCATATTGATTTGTTACGTTTTATTATTTTCGTGTGATTATTTTTAATCATGGACCGTGGGCTTAAAAGTGGTGGTTAAAAAAANCTAATCTCAAAGAGCATCTTGGGGTGTCCTTGATTGGTAGGTAATTGGGAACCACTGTTCTAGTGGTTTATATGTACAGTGTCCAATTCCAACCAAAATTTTGGCGACAACTGATGGACGGGAGGAACATTTAGTGCTTTTGAAGAATAATCGTACACATTTTTTTTTACATATGTATTGTGTCTGGCCACCCATTCAATCTTGGCGAATATTTACATTAATAAGGTAGAAATAAGATAGGTAGAATATCGAAAAAGGGAAAGGAAAGTAAAACACAATTTAAACCAAATCAAAACACCAGGACGAGACCGAACCTTGACCTCCTTGTCATTTAAAAACCAGTGGGCTGCATGTGAAAAAAAATCTAGATTTACTAAATAATTAACTATTTTAATACACAAATACATTTATTAGACATTTAACTACATAAATTTGGTACACAAAAAGGTAGCAAATAATCTCTAATATGTCATAGCAAATAAATTTAAATATGTCATTATTAATGACTCAGGTTGCTTCTTACCCTAACTAAATGTTGTTTAATAACTACTAGAACAAATATCGTTAATGGGATTTACGCAACTGTCAAAAACCCCGCGGGTCACACAAATTGACGTCATGGGCCGCATGTGACCCATGGTTGGACTGGAATAATGGATTTTTTCATGCGAAAAAAGGTACAGATATATTTTATTTCAATTAATAATTCCAGCAAATAATTTTGTTATAAGACTTATATAATTAAATAAATATATATATAGTGCCTAAAAAGTTTAACTATATGTCTTGAAAAATTTGTGTTTGATATTAAAGAACAATAAATTTAGACCAACATTATTCGTATTTTATAGAAAATATAATTTACTTGAAGTTATGTTTATTTTAATTCATAACGATTGTTTATTGTTACCTCTTAGTTGATATTATTTACCCCACTGAATTTGTATTTAATAATTCATATACTAGCTTGAGATAATAATGTGATTCTTCTGTTCAAAGAAGAGTCAAGATAAATTAGAAAACGATTCTGGTGTTTGAGCTTGTTCAAAATCTCGATTATTCATAACTTAGATATTTTTATTTAAAGTATTTGTAGTGGAAAATATTTTAAACTAACAGTAAAATCTTAGAGTATAGATTAAATTAGGCCAACAATACATGTACATGTAAATATTCAGCCCCAGCCTAGTAAATTCAGTTGACAATAAATACGACGGATTTATTTAAATACGAAAGTACATACTACCCTGGGTCAAACAAAATTCCTTAATATAAAAGTTCAGTACCCCCAACTATTTTTTCACGGAGATTTATGTAATAGTTACAATACACACTATTATTACATTATTTGTGACATATTGTCACCTTTGTTTAACTCATATCCCGACCTATGTGTTTGGTTTACACAATGCATGTTTGGAATATAGTATGTGGGATAAATATTTACAATTATATTTTTATTTAATCCGTTCTTATGCTTAATATTATCTCGAAGGAATCAACGCATACGTTTAGTTGGTTGCCCTGTCACCTCCCCCTCTAACCATATCCTGCGATTTCCTAAAGCTTTGCATGTGTGTTGCTTAGCACGAAAGACAACACGTACGGTATTATGTGTTTCTTGCTGCCCTTCCCAATCTTTCTCCTGCCGTAACTCTCTGGGCAGGGATTCGCTTCCCAGGACTAGATAATCCTTTCACGCTAAGAAGGATCTAATTTCGTTAATTGCCCGTTCTATATAGCAAAACCTTCTCTTCTCCCTCTCCCNCCCCCCCTTTAACCCCGTGTTCCTTCACCCAACCCATCCTTCTGCTCCTTTTGGCTTTTGGTTGTTCGTTCCCAGAAGGCAATGCGCGGGTGCTAGTGTTGTTGCTTGCTACGTTGGTGTGTGACTCTACGTAAAGTACGTTAACCACACAAAGAATTAACCATTTTCCCTCGTAGATAGCTATTGTATGGCTTTGTGAAGCAGCCTTATCTCCTCTCCCTCGTGATAATAGGTTTTCA
Organism: Timema shepardi; assembly: GCA_902151425.1. Classification (NCBI taxonomy): domain Eukaryota; kingdom Metazoa; phylum Arthropoda; class Insecta; order Phasmatodea; family Timematidae; genus Timema; species Timema shepardi. The sequence goes on along the minus strand of CABFVX010000251.1, from coordinate 319,688 downwards.
GAGTAACATTTATTTATCTCCTTAGGGCTTAGAGGGTAGGTTCCCATTGATGTTCCCATTTAAGAGGGTAGATTTTGTGGCGGCACGATTAGTTTGAAAATTACATTGTCTTATTAATTGTAAAAGACACACAGGTCTTAAAATTTGCATGAAAATCTGAATAGAAGTAAGTATTGAAGGAAGATAAAATTAAAATGTTCAAGATCCAAGAAAAAAAACCTAGGTTGGTTTTATAGGTTAGTTTTATTTTATTTAATACCCTATCTGTGCTAAGGTTTAAACTTATATAAATATCTTGTAAAAACTGTTTCTGCTTTGAAGGCATGTTTCATTTTTTTTTTGTAAATTATTAGAACTTTAAATACAAAATATAAAAATACATATTTTGAGAAATTCAAACTAGAGTAGGACTACAATTTTTTACTTTTACTTTCAAAGTACTATATTTTTGGAGGTAAGCTTGTTTAGTGTGTAAGTACCAGGAGGGCTTAGGTGAAAGTATAATAGATAAACGATAGGGTCCCTCTCATAAACTAGAGGGTGTGATTATGCGGCAGAAAACTACCGGACCCCTTGTAGGCTTAAGTTGGTGCTCGCTTGTGAATGGAGATTATGGAGAAAATTCCAACTTTGCCACAGGACTCGAAAAGTTGAACGTATATGACCAAGGTGGGATGAAACTTTCTCTTATGTTAAACAAGTTAACTTTAGATCGAGTAAACCTTTTTTAGAAATATATATATTTTTTTTGCCTGTACAAGATACAATTTAGATAGTTTTATGTGTATTCATAGTTTAATAGTTCTTTAAGAACAAAAAATAGGAAGACGAGTAAATAATCTAAGTTTTCAATCAAATAAAATATATTATGATATTTGAAAATATAAATATAGCTAAACAATATAATCTAATAAAACACAACTATTAGTGTGATGTTTAATATAGCTCTCAGTCTTATAACTGTAGAAGCTAATATAAAACTATAGCGTGGCAATAAAAACATGTGTTAAAGAGCGCGCAGGCGGTGTTTCAAAACCAATCTATTCGTTAAAATCTGCCATTTTATTGTTCTTAAAACAACACACTTTGGGGATTATCTATTTGTCTCTAAAGCTAACTATGTATATTACATGACTTAATACTTTACAAGATTTTTGTAGCGATAATTTTACGAAGTACAATATTTACTGTATTTATGAGAAACTCAAAACCAGTTAAGTGAACAAAAGACAGCCGATGTGTAGTGGGCATTTTTTCTCAGTAGTCAAATTCATCTAAGCTATGAAATAAAATATATATGCTTATTATATTGGTTCTTATGTTCCGTTCTTATTAATAAACGCTATAATGAATAATTTAGAATAAAAATAGTTTGCCCAGAAACATAGCAGCATCAATAAGTGTTCCATAAAATTTAAATTACTCAGCTTCTTAGACTCTGTTATGAAGCACATAGATTTAAAGGGGAACGATATTTTTGACTTTACCTTGTACTCTCAACAAAACTTAATTCTCCCAGTGTGGTCCACACCACCAGTTTCTTACACTTGTTCCGGCCTGGTTTTAACGCCTTGTTTAACGCTTGCTTTGTTTTTCTCCTCGGAAGACCGGAGAAGGGCTCATCGGAACAGATATATATATATGTATAAATGTTGTCTGTCTGTCTGTCTGCTACTCATCTGTCCCGTCTTTACGCGCCATAAATATTCCTCAGCGCCTGACTACTTGGCTACAACTTCCGTTTCTTTTCCTGGACACGCACATTACAACTGTCTTGTGGACTTTATGGAAGGCCGGGCGATCGGTCTGGCATTTTGGTGTCCTCCATTGTGAACAATTCAGCTCTTGGATCGTAATTTGGAGGCTTTTATATTTGTACTTTATACAGCATCTCATTACTACTACTAATACTACTACTACTACTTTTTAGCACCATATCTTACTACCCGTTCGGTTTATACACTTATGCTCTAATTACGTTAGTGGTTTTATGGATTAGGAAGATTATGCTTAAGATGAGGTGTACCCGCATTTGCGTGGATGAAGAATGAAAAAACAATTATGGAAAAAACCACCCTAAGTACCGAGATTCGAATATCGTTATCTCCATCATCGGCAGTCTAGCCTATTTGAAGAGTAGCGCGTTAGATCACGCGGCCACCTAAGCGGGTACTACTACTACAATTACTAATATTACTACTACAACTACATAAATTAATAGTATGGGAATGAGTGAGTTTTCAAGGAAAAATATAGTCATTTGTTTGGAAAGAGGATTGAAAATCCACATTTGTGAGAGAAAAACCATCGACTTTTCCTAGGTATTAATATTATAATCTAAACCCGACAGTTCAAATATTATTATAAAGTGGTTTGTCCACTCATTAAATAAATAAATAAGGTAGCTTTCTATAGAAAGAAAAGCGTACTTACACTGGTCGTACAAAATAAAATAATAACAAGAACTCACTGGTAGTCACTAAATATAAGGATTTCTAGCGCCACATCTTACTAACAGTTCATCTTATTCGGATATGTATTAAATTACGCTAATGAATTAGGAATGGAAGTTGAATTTAAGGAAGTGTACCTGCATTTGCGTGGAAGGATAGTGGAAAACAATTTTGTAAAAACTACCCTCATTACATCCAACCGCGATTTGAATCCCGATCTTCATATCATCGGTAGTCTAGTTTATTGCGAGAGTGACGCCGTAGACCTATAAGGTCTCGAATTATACTGGGTCACATTTGAGAGTATGAATCTCGGCCAAGTTAAATGGAAGGTGTTTTTACCATGTGAACTATCAATGTGGTTCTTCCATACTCTCTCCATTCTAGTAAAGTTGCACTTCATTTAAACCTACAAATTTTATCCCACCCCATAAAATTAAGACGTTAATATCAAACGTATCAACTCAGAGACCAACATAACATTGTATCTGAATTATAGATCATTAAACTATATTAAATATTTACGTTTGTAAATTTTAAAGTAGGGAAAACTTTTAATAATATAATTTAGTAAATTTAATGTTTGATGGGGCTATATTCAATACTAAAGATAATTTAAATTTAATAAGCCTCACTAGTCATGAACAATTAATTGTACAAATAATGGCTGGCCTACATACTACAATGTATTAGCTTACATACAAACACTCGACTTGTAATCTTCTTGTTATTTCGCATAGTATAATAATTAACAAGATATTGACAGTAAGAATCTTTCCTAACTAATAATTCATATTTAGTTGAGAATTAAACTTTCCTAAATAATAAATTGTAAACTTAATTAAAATACATTATTAGATTAATAAACACTAAATTATAAACTAATAAAGTCTGTTGAGCAGCTTTTTGTACTGCAATTATTTGCTGTACATTAGGTATTGCAATTATTAATACATTATTGTATATTAATAATTTTATAGCCTAATATAGAGGAAGCAAATACAATAAGGAGCTCCGAACGAACTTTCTCGATCTATTGTTTAAAAATGGGCATATTTACCCTAAAATCGTAATATATCTGAATATAAATAATATACACTTTAAAACCAAAGCATACATTGCACTATACTTATGTAAAACTTGTTTTAGTCCCGGCTTTAAATTCTATAATTTTATTTTAAAAGAATTAATGTCTTCATTTGTATGTTTGGACCGATAAACATAGATCAATATTGGGTCCACACTTCGTATTAAAATTTCCACTTCCGGCTAAAATTTTCTACATTTTATTAGGTGTTGAAAATCTTCATGCCATTGCATTTCTATTAAATTCCTCATTTACAAATTTTGACCAATAAAAAATGTAAATATTAACTATTGAGTCTAAAATAGAGATAAATAATTGTTTTACAAACATTTCTCCTAAGAGGTTGAAGGAAAAACACCATACACTTTTTGAGAGACCTGTTTATATTTAACTACTCTATGGAATAGGAAAATTATTGCGTTAAAACTAAAGTACTATCTCTTTACAACTAAAGCTCACAAAATTGTATGAATATATTTTCCAATATCCCGGAAACTGTTGTTTTTATAAAAATATATTTTATATAAAAGTTTTTTTATTTTTAATAGTACTACAATTTTGCATTGAAAAGTTATTTAGTATCTCAAATATTTGCGTAAATACGGAAGTTTCTGCTTCTGTAACATGGTAAAATGAAATGAGCTAGTTTATTTATAATCTTAATCAACGCCTAGATACAAATTTTAATCAAAATATATTTTTTCTTTTTCTCCCTTTATTAAACTACTCTTAGTTTTAGGTTTAACAGACACACAGTCAGACGGCATTGCAAAGACCACTTTTTAGGGTTCGGGGGTTCATGAGACGTCGACATCCATCAACATTTCAGGTTAGATTTTTCTTACGGTTGCAATACTTTACCTTTTGTTTTCGAAAAGTTAAATATATATATATATATTTGCATATAGCTTGAAATTTATTGGTTTTATAAAAATATGTTTCAAATAAAATATTTGTATTATAGATAGACTTAAATATGTGTAGTGATAAGTAATTTTATATCTCAAATAGCTTAGGAGATATTATAAAAAAATATAAATTACGCATCAGACCGGAGCCCTTAAAGTCATTTTGCCGAAATATTGAGAGTAGCCATTTTGTTTATAATATTTATAATCGACTTTTTATCTTTTTGCTCTTCAGTAAACTACGCTTAATTGTAGTGTTAGATATCCATTTACAAAAATTCCTCGGGGAAACCCTATGAAAACCCTAGATACCATGTTTTAACCCGATCGGTAAAATAGTTTATGCTCTAGTTGGAGGTACAGACAGACAGACAGAAAGCAAGACAGACAGACAGACAGACAGAAATTCAAAAATAACTTTTTCAGATTCGGGGGTCATGAAACATAGAGTTAGATTTTTTTTAGACGATAACAATACTTTCTCTACCTGTAAGATAGCGAGAAAGTAAAAATACAATACGCTTATTCATTGATTATTTATTTTTAATAGTTATATATACGATATTGTATACATCGCAATCCTAAACTTTATCGTGAACATCAAACATAATGTGTGTACTATTTTTAGCCCAGACCAAGTATACTTTTGTATTTATAAATATTTTAATTTTCTAACAGTCCGATTAATACTGCATATTTAAAATAATGTTACTACTAAATTTTATTTATTTGTTTTTTAGTTATAAATTACTTATTATTATTATTATTATTATTATTATTATTATTATTACAATTCAACTCCAGAGAGGAGAAGACCTGGACTACTGAGGTGAAGATGGAAGGTCAGACTTTAGAGCCCTCGGAATGTGTCAGGCCGAAGGCCTACAAAGAAGAAGATTAAAATTATTATCATTACTACCTAGCAAAAACAGACTTTGTTAAATCTAAAAAAAAAAGTTTTTACTTTAATATCTAAAGTCTTATTTTACGGTCCGGGGTTCAATCCTCGGTCCCGGCACAGATTTATCTGATTGCCAAACCCTTCCTTCACCTCTAACAAGACATGTATTGATCACAACTTGTGAATGTGTGGATTGCCAGACCTCCACCGTAGTTCGGATCCCATGTTAAACTGTAGGTTCTCCATTTCATCTCACAATCACCCTACCATTACACATTAGCGAAAGTGCGTATAACCCGAACGGGCAGCAAGACGCGGTGCTAATAATAATAATAATAATAATAATAATAATCATCTTAATTTAGGAAACTTTATATACATGGTTGGTATAATATGGTTATCAATGTTTCTATTCTCTATGAGTTGACACTTTTTAAATTAATACTACATGATCAAAAGGAAATCAATCAAGGTTAAGTCCATGGGTAAAGATTAACCCCTACCACAATGTATGTTAGGTCAATATTAAAAACACCCAATAAATATAGAGCCTATTCTTCAATAAATAACATTATTTAAAATATAATCACTATTTAACCTCACTACTGTCTTCTCTTCATTAAAAAATTGTATATTGAATATAAAAAAATTGTTATTGCTCTTTTCTGTTAACTTTATTATTTTATCCGCTATTTTAAGGGCTGCCCTTTAAAAGGTATTTATGACTATTATATATTATACTTTTAAATTGAATCTACATTATATGTATTTACTTTATTTACCTATGGAGCTCTACTAGTCATGAATTCACTAGGCCTAAACATCTCCAATAAATTTAATAATTTATTACGATATTGTTTGCAAATTAAATCATAACGTAAAGCATTAGATATTTTTAGAGTGTGTTTCGCGTTAATTTTTAACTATAAATGCGAGTAGTTCGGATTGTTCTGTACTCATTATGCTTACATTTTGGTCGATATATTTCTGTGGAGGTGCAATGGGGTTGGGGGAGAGAGTGATGGCTGGAGAGGAATGGGGGGAGGGGGGGAGGATTTGGTGGAATTGAGAGGGGTAGTTAGGGGGTTGAGAGTGGAAGAGAGATTAAGCTGTAATGAGGATTCGTTCCCAAGCTTCACGCCAAGTTTGGCCATGTTTTGGTTTAGAATCGAACCACGGACCGGCGGGATGGTATATTTAAGGTCATAAACTACTCTCTCAAATACCTCCCTTCTAGCGTTTTAACTCCATGTGTGTGTATGTATGTAATCACTAGCCCAACCAAGTTGACATATTTTCATGTTTAGCACCCTCCTTCATTCCAACTCCCCCTAGTTCTCGTCCCGATGAAAAAAAAAGAAGTCTTCATCTTTAACACCAGTGAGATCAAAGTTCTTATAATCACAGTTACATGTCGAACCTTTACCTCTACCTCTACCTCTGTCAGGGGCTCAACTGTTGGCTTAACGGAAGGTTTTATTTTGTGAAAACCACATTTAGACTTCAAACAAGACCTCGTTTTTTTTATTATGGTGCTATCTCGGTTAAACACACTAAAAGCTAATATAACACACTTTTATGTAATATAAATAGTATTCATTTGTTTGAAAAAAGAAGCATGTATTTTAATTATCATTTATTCATAAGTAATTTTATATTCATTTTAATCAACAAAATATAAATAGTTCAGTAACTTAAAGGATTACAAATACTCGCGCCAGCCCCGTGGATCTAGTGGTAAGCGGTTCGGGGATATAATTTAAGAACATAAATAATATTTAAAAAAAATCTTATACCTGGCAAAGATGAATAAAAAGTGTGAGGGGAGAAAATGTACAAAAAGCCTCCCCCCCCCTCCCCTCTATCATAGCCAACACTAGTCCAGATTGGCCTTAAAACTACTAACATAGAGCATAGGTGTACCGTGTTCGATCTAATAGTGGATTCTATTTTTTTTTTAGCACAGCGTCCAATTATCTGTCCAGATTATACTCTTATGTAGGCCTACTAATTAAGCTAATAGTTTTAGGGATTAGGAAGGTTATGATTTAGAGGGAGTGTACCTGCCTTTAAATGGAGGGAGATTGGAAAACCATTTTGGAAAAACCAGTACACCCGACCGAGGTTTTTAACCTCGGTATCCCCCGTCACAAGTAGTGTATACTGCTAAAGTCGTGCCTTGGGCCATGCGGCCACCGAAGTGGGTCTCCTAATAGTTCTCACACTTTAATTCGTGTAAGAGTCACACTACTAAAAACATGATCCCTATTTTTAATGTAACTGTAGTTACAAAAGTAGCCAAGGCTCCATTAGTAGCCGGGGTTGAAATTATAATGGTTGATAGTAGTTGGGGCTACTTTTAAGCCAAATACGCGAAATTTTAGTAAATCCCCCTCAGTTGCAATGGGGGGAGGGTGGGGAAGCGAATAAATCAATAAGATGTGCCCCCTCTTAACTTGGAGGGGAGTATAACTAACTGAACTCTATAAAATAAAATAGTACAAGTTAAATAAGCAATTAAATAAGGAATAAGGAGGTGGGGAGGAAAGGGAAGATAAAAATAAGATATTCAACAAAATAAAACATGAAGGTGGGAGAGCCGTGCTTTGATTGCTTGACCTTGATATTATAAGCAGGCACGCTACCAACTACACGATATACAAAAACTACAACATTGATATGTGTGTTGATCCAAAGTGCATTTATTTGTACATATGTGTAATACCAAACTATTTTATAATTGATAAATAATTGTAACACAGCTAATAGCAATTTTGTTTAGTTACATCACTATGTTATTAAAATAATCACCTCTCAAATTAAATAATTATTTCTAGTTTTGTATACTATTCATTATTCACTATTCCCTATTATTATTATTATTATTATAGTTATTATTTGGTAGCTACAGTCTTTACATATAATAAATCTTTAAGTTATGTCTATGTTTACATTATAATTTTTGTGACGTTTCTGTTATTTCTTGGTCGTATAAATGATACGAAGACCAAATAATATATTTCTAGAAAGTTGGTATGTCTGATTGTATGGTTCTTTTGGTTTGTTTTTTTTGCCAGTGAACTAAAAATTACTAATAGGAGAGAGACGGAACTTTTTCTGTTTCAATAATTTTTCCGGAAACAGGGTAAGCTATATACCATTAAGATATATCATCATCGTGAGAAGCAGTGTCGAAAAAACAGGGCTTTCAGTAAACATACGTCACGGCTTCTGGGTGCTGCTAAAAAGATTGATACCTAATTTATTGGATTATTGGGAGAAAGAGGGGGAGGGAGTCGATGTTTCTTCGGGGTTATTCGGACTTCCATGAACACGCGTCTCGACTAAGTTTAATTCTTTTCTAGCATTTAAAATGGTTGATTGTGTTGAATGCGTCAGTGTTGCAAATATTATTCTTGCTTAATGTTCGGTACTAAGCCAAAATAACAAATTTGATTGGTGTGAAAGGGTGCTCATAAGAGTGATTTTTTTCAATTTACTTTATTTTTGTTTCTTAGATATACAATTTAAACTACTTCTTTTGGTGTTCATTTCAACAATGCCTTCATGTGAGAATATAAAAGAGCCAATGTTGATACAAGGAACGCACACAATAATGTAAACTATTTTGTTGCTTATTAAAACAATGCCTTCATGTAAGAATAAAATAAAGACAATCTTGATACAAAGAATGCACAAATGTAAACTATTTCTTTTGTTGCTTATTACAAAAATGCCTTCATGTAAGAATAAAATAAAGACAATCTTGATACAAGGAACCCACAAATGTAAACTATTTCTTTTGGTGTTCATTTCAACAATGCCTTCACGTGAGAATAAAAAAGAGCCAATTAAAAGAGCCAATGTTGATACAAGGAACGCACACAATAATGTAAACTATTTTGTTGCTTATTAAAACAATGCCTTCATGTAAGAATAAAATAAAGACAATCTTGATACAAAGAATGCACAAATGTAAACTATTTCTTTTGTTGCTTATTACAAAAATGCCTTCATGTAAGAATAAAATAAAGACAATCTTGATACAAGGAACCCACAAATGTAAACTATTTCTTTTGGTGTTCATTTCAACAATGCCTTCACGTGAGAATAAAAAAGAGCCAATCTTGATACAAGGAACACACACAATAATGTAAACTATTTCTTATGGTGTTCATTTCAACAATGCCTTCATGTGAGAATAAAATATAGCCAAGCTTGATACAAGGAACGCACACAATAACGTAAACTATTTCTTTTGTTGTTCATTGCAACAATGACTTCATGGGAGAATAAAAGAGAGTTAATTTTAATACAAAGAACGCACAAATGTAAACTATATATTTTGGTGTTCATTTCAACAAAGCCTTCATGAGATAATAAAAGAAAGTTAATTTTAATACAAAGAACGCACAAATGTAAACTATATATTTTGGTGTTCATTGCAACAATGACTTCATGAGAGAATAAAAGAGAGTTAATTTTAATACAAAGAACACACAAATGTAAACGATATATTTTGGTGTTCATTGCAACAATGACGTCATGAGAGAATAAAAGAGAGTTAATTTTAATACAAAGAACGTACAAATGTATATTATATATTTTGGTGTTCATTGCAACAAAGCCTTCATGTGGGAATTAAAGAGAGCCTATCTTAATAAAAGGAACACACAAATGTAAACTATTTATTTTGTTGTTTATTACAACAATGCTTTTGTGTAAACTATGCAAATATTTCTGCAAGGACTGAAAAAATTAAAACAGTTTATTTCGGTTCATTAATACAGATAAATAATCGTAAATTTGTGGCTTCGTCGACATAAAACATTTTTCGCTGGCCGTATGCATGTCTTGAATGCTGTGTTTGGTAGTTTAGATGACTCACTGGAAATAAAAGTCAATTTACCCTACTTAAATGCGAGCGAAGCCGCGGGAAAACTTTAAAATGTCAATAGATTAATCTTTCGGGATGCAAATAAAGCATGTCATTTAGTTTTGGTAGATATTATACTTTTTCTCATTCCTTAAATATTTTATATTAATTTAATGATATCTATATTTCAAATTAATTTAAAAAATAATGAATAGATAGTTTAAAATACTTAAGGCATTGTGATAGGTTAGGAAAATGGTCATTTTAATCTTCTGCCGAACATTTATTTTGGGAGGTACAACATATATAAAAAAAGTTTTTATTAAACATAACTTCCAGATGTATCACCAAATAAAATAAATAACCCGTTTAGGTGGCTAAATGGTCTAAGGCGCTACTCTCGCAATAGACTAGACTTACAATGACGGGTAAATAGTGGTCCAATTTCTGTCGGGTGTATTGAGAGTGGCTATTCCTAAGTAGTCTCCCTCTCTCTTTCTCTCCACGCACATGCTGGTACACTTACTTTTAAATTCAACCTTCCTTATCCCTAACCCATTTTCGTGATTAGTACATAGGCGTATAGCTCGAATGGGTAGCAATACGCGGTGCTTAAAACAAAGTACGGGAATTTCAAATTAGACAATTTAGTATTTGGCTATATTATTTGAGAAATACTATGATTAAAATTAGAAAATTAATCCTTTCTGTCTCTTGCCTCCTTTTCTTTACAGTTTAAATTCAAAATAAGGCTGAAACAAATGATCGAAAGGAGAAGTTAAATAATATTCAGATACATTTTATTGATACTTATACATAAATACATACACCCGAATCAGACCCCACCAAAATTTGAACTATTAAATAAAATATTAGCTAATTTAAGTGATACTTATATGTTATCTTGAATTGCGTTATCAGGAGATATTTTTTACTTTCATAAAATAAATTTTGACAATCTCTCCCCCTCCATTTTTTTTGTAGAAATACTTTTATTAATTACATGCAATTACAAAGCATATTGTAGATACAATTTTTAAAATTAACTCCGTTTGATAAAAACAATAGTTTACACACAGTACTAAACTACTATCCTATAAACTCTTAGGATTTATGAATACATATAAAGTAAATTAGCTCGAATTTAGAAAAGTGGGGGGGGGGG
>CABFVX010000251.1:289130-308285 GCA_902151425.1 Timema shepardi | reverse complement strand
TTAGGGGGGGGGGGGGGGGGGGGGGTATTAAAACACACGTATTTTTCAGTTTCACGAAACTATTACAATCTCCGGACTACGAGGTATTTGTGTGCTAAAAGCAACCTCACTGAGCTTACTTGGTTGTCATAGCAGCTTGACAAATTATGGTTTACACTGGTGGTTAGACAGCAACAACAATACTGGAGGAGGGAAACACATAAATTACACTTACATTAATACTTACATATTAATGTATTTTAAATGTATGAGGATAAACATGAAAATTATAGATACAAATAAAACTTATGTCATTTGCTGGATCATTCATGTAATCCTAGGAGCTTCGATAACTAAAGTATTAAGGTAATATTTAACATACTTTAAATGTAAATATATATATATGTCAAATTGTTTTATATTGTATTTTAAATCTGGGAATAATGTTCACTAATAAATCTTAAGAAAAACTCATTAAAAAATTGAATGCAAATAATAAAAAAAAATCGTTTTCAAGTAAATCAAAATATACTATGCTCCTAATTATTTGAATTAAAATATTGAAAAAAAAAAATCTTTAGAGGTTTAATTTGATATTAAGATGGAGAGATAAGAACTAAACTTGGAAAAGCGAGAAAAAGCCAGAAAAAATAATATAGTTGATATAAGACATTCACTTTTATCTTTAAATTGACATCACGAAGTTCGAAGCTCGTGGCGTTTAAATCTTAACAATATTCCCTCTCTCTTGTTTGTTCTATATCTTCGTTCTCACACGCTTGATCTTCTGATTGCTACTAAGGGTGCTAGCTTGAACACAACAAAGGTAATGGCCTCCGTACTTAAACACCGTTTATAATTAATATTGTGTAGCTCGACGAAACTTGAAAGGTTTAATTAACCCACATTTGTAAGTGTCTATTATATTATCCCTCTTTGTTGATTTATAAATTTCCATGCCCTCTTAGATTCATAGAACGTTCAGATGCTGTGTTTATTTTCTTATAAAATAAACGGAAATCTTTCCGATAATGTCTTATTTTCATTACAAATTCTGTGTGCTCGTATTTTGATAATATTTACACTTAAAAATACTAGAAAACTATTAAATAATGGTGACCTGGTGGTCTAGGGGTAAGGCGTCAGACTTATATGCAGGCGGCCGGAGTTCAATCCTCGGTCCCGGCAAAGATTTTTCTGATTACTAAACCCTTCCTTCACCTCTGACAAGACATCTTGTGAATGTGAGGAATGCCAGGCCTCCACCGTGGTTCGGATTCCACGTTAAACTGTAGGTCCTCCATTTCATCTCACAATCACCCTACCATTACACATTAGCGTAAGTGCGTATAACCCGAACGGGTAGTAAGACGCGGTGCTAATAATAATAATAATAATATTAAATAATATAGAGTAAGATCTGTTATGCCCTGTAACATTAGTAACTCTAGTTAATTTTACAATAATACTACCCACCCCGAATAAAGCCGATAATCATAGACATCCTGCAATATCGCAAATTTCCAAAATCTTACTATGTATAAAATATATATTCACTCTATAGTCTCGGCCAACAACCATCACACGGCTGGTGCACATCAAATAATTATTAAAAGAAGAATGAAACTCCTTGGAAAAGAGGATCGACGACACACCGGTATGAGCTTATCCAGGCCTACGCTGATCGACCTAGCCGGCCTACAGACAAACCTCGCGCGATCTTCACTGCCAGCTCGCCAAATTTCCGGAATGACGTTTCAGGATGATGACGGTTGTTAACAAGAGAATCATGCTGCTAGCACGTGTTCGCAACGTGGCATGACACTTTTAATATGAAGATTCCCCCCCTTTTATCTAGCAACTAGACCTATATAAAGCTGGTGCACAGCTAACATTGTTGACAATTAATTCCGACATAATCACGAGATGTCCTGGTCTGAACTTGGACATAATCGCTTCAGGATGACAAAATATAAACTCTTTATATGTTATTAAATATTTCAATATTATCGACCAATAATGGGTTTAGGTGTTTGAACACTTAGTTAATTATGTGATCAAAATCATTAAGTGATTTCTAAATAGAAGATTTTTTTGGAAAGTAAAATTGTTTTATGGAACACTTAATGTTTCCTTTTGCCGCTTGGGGGCTAGTATTTTTGTAATATTTAGACTTTTAAGTAGGTAGACACTTTTTGATTCCTTTTCTTGCTTGGCATATTTAGTTTAAATATAAATTTTATTGCACTTGTCGTTACCAATAATTGTTTAACTTTAAAATTTGATAATGTCTAAATTATAGATAGCATTTTGCAGATGTATTTTGTTTGAAGAAATTATAAATGTAATTTATTTTTGTTGATTTTTAATTTATAACTTTAAGAATTCCAATTCGTTAAGTGAGAAATTTCCAGTATACTAATGTAATATTGATTTGTGTTTTACTATAATTTGAATATTAACAAGTCGAAATCTTCTCAATTACTTCAAAGTTGGTAGAAGTAATAGTCTCACCAAATTTTGAGTTATGTCGGGAGGTCAAACCTTTGTGTAATTTATTTTGATCATAATTTATATTTGAATTTAAATTTAATCTTAAAATTTAATGACTTGTTCGGAATTCACAATGGTGATTCAGGCGCTTTGTTAACCATGCAGAAGAACTCTTTAAGCTCTTCATATTCAAATAGTAGAAATACCCTATACTTTTTTATTTCTAGCTCTTTAAGCTCTTTATTAACATAATAAAGATTCAAAAGTTTAATGATTTAATTTATTTCTTTAGTCTGAAGTAACGATAATTATTCAGCAGCTTTGTTAACCAAGTAGAGGAGCTATTTAAGCTCTTTATTATTATATTAACGATTTTTGATTATTATTGGGTCTCTTCCAGACTAATTACTATAAATAAATAATTTATCATATAACTCTTTGTTTTAAACGTAGTCCTCTTCAAGGACTATTATTACTTGAAGATCGTGAAATATATCCTCAAATGTACTGCGTAGGCGTAGTCTCTGCCATATTAATTTTTTAAAACACTACTCAATTCGCCTTGTGAGCTAATGTGTTATTTGTTTACTTACCTCTGTTGTTTTAAATTGAATAAATAATTCAATTTTTTCTTAAACATGAAAATGTTCTGATTTTTGTTACACCAAATTCTTTATATTATTATTATTAACACCGCGTCATACTACCCGTTCGGGTTATACGCACTTACGCTAATGTGTAATGGTAGGGTGATTGCGAGATGAAATGAAGGACCTACAGTTAAACGTGGAATCCAAACCACGGTGGAGGCCTGGCATTCCCCACATTTACAAGATGTCACAAGTCAGAGGTGAAGGAAGGGTTTGGTAATCAGATAAATCTGTGCCGGGACCGAGGATTGAACCCCGGCCACCAGCACAGAAGTGACACCTTACCCCTAGACCTCCAGGTCACCCTAAAATCCTTATAGATTCCACCTACTCTCTTCCCGGCTAGCGGTTAGAGTTGGAGGTGGTGAACGGTACAGTTCCAACCATTGGTTAAATTAAAGTTTTTATTAAAATGGTACTGATCTTGTTGGGTTGAAGTGCCTATAAATGGCAATAACAATATTATTATTAGCAATAATAATAGTAATAATTTTTGTAAATTTTTTTTCCAAGCAGTTATATTTTAATCTTAAACTAATCCAAATGTATTTACTACTATTATTAATTCCACTTGATTAATATTTTAAAAATACATTAAAAACTAATTGTTTTTCGAAACAGACATGATGAACAGATTTAAATATCAATCAAGTGTATCTAAAAGGCCTACTTAAACATTATGCGTGTAAGAGAAATGGGGGATTAGAAGGGTGTTAAGCTGTAATTGTAATTAAGGCGTTCCCAATCAATTCTGTAACGTTGTGACTGTTATTAAGTCATGCGCACAATTAATTACAACAGCAGCGCCGCAAGTGAATGATTCCAGCATGTGTGATCGGTGCTTTAGGCAGACACTGTTACGATTGCCATCAGTAATAAAAAAAAGGTATTTGTCTGTTGACTTTATTGTTTATTTGTGTATGTATTTTCCTATGTGTTGATGTAAATTTTTGAAATGTTGAATTGGAGGTTTTCTCATTGTTTACTACATCCAAATTTAGGCATGGGCTGAAAAAAATAAACTGTCTAAATGGTAATAACTATGTCATTGCAGTGAAAGACGATGTCACCCCATTTATAATAAAAAAAATAAAAAATGTATTGCAGTTTAAAACATATATGTAGTTATTACATAATTTCGACTAAACTTATTTTATATGACTTTTTTCTTTTGTTCGATTTTCAATAAGTTTTTATCTTACGTCTTTACCATTTTGTCTTTCTGTATAATTAACAAGTAATATTTAAATTAAATCCAATTAACTTGTCCCAACAATAAGTTTTTACCTTTTTGAATAACTTTGTAATATTGTGTTGAAAAGTTTTATGTCGCAAATGCTGCCAGCCAGGTCTTGTCTAAAAGTTTTCTAACTATTATTTTTGTTTGCGATTTTAAACTATTATTTTTGTTCCTTAAGGCTTTCACCAAATGGGTTTAGTTTTAATCAATAGAATTTTGGTTTTATTTTTCACCTCAGTGCTAAAATATATATTCAAGTTTTGAGTAGGATATATTTTAAATAATACTTTTGAATGAGGAAAAAAACTTTAAAAATAACCCCTTAAAATCTAATTCATCCTACCGCTACCCCAATGTAAAATATAGAATAAAATTATATAATAGTCATCCAGTTACGCCTCTGAATTTCTGAACATTTTATATACATATTTCACTAGTTATTTAAATTTGATTTCATGTTTCATTCATAATGTTGACATTCTACACAGTTTTTGACATAAATGATTATTTTTATTGCAGTCCCCCATCCAAATATTTATCACACGCAAAGTTATTTTAACTGAAAAAATTTACAGGAAACACTTTTACATGCAATGACGTGGCTCGGAAATATATTTAAATAAACATATTCTGTTTAAAAAATAATAAAGTAACAACAGAATATCAACTTAATTAAAACAATTTTTTTTTTCCATCATAAGGTTTGCTTTGTTTTTCTCCCTCACCCTTTCCCCGTATCCTGACTGGAAGCTGCGGGGGTAGTGTTTACTATATCAGTAAATTAAACATTATGGACCTATTTACATTACATCTTATAAAATCGGCACTCTAGTGTTAGGGATCAGATTATTTTCTACGGAAACATAAAATAACATACTTATAAGCGTTAACAAAAATCTACAATTTTATAAGTTCGGAACAAAATCGAATGAACTAATTCTGTAATGTAAGATAAATGTTAATCCAGAGCTAGAAATCAACACTATTAGACGCTTGAACCCAAATACCAATATGTTCTTAGATAATTGTACGTTTACAGAGTATCCTTTAAGTTTTAAAACACACAGATTTGTGTACTAACGTGAATTTTATTAACACTTTATACCATCAACAACGGGACCTTTGGCTTAGTATGCGCTCTAAGTATGATTTTGGTAGGAAGATCAGTAGAAGTTAGTTACTAAAGTTACTAAAACAATGTTAATATATTCATACGTCAAGTCATGTAATCTGCAGATGTTACTTTTGATAGGTATTATCAATACCTATCAAATAACACAAATAATATAAGAAAATATTATCAATGTTGGCCGCAAGGAAATATGTTTTGATTTTCTCAACTGTTCTTCCAACCAAAATCAGGGTATACTAAGCAATCCAAGAAAGGTCCTATGTCCAGGATCATTCTTAAATTTAAAGAATATGATATTTAGATCCGGCTATCCAAGAAAGGTCCTATGTCCAGGATCATTCTTAAATTTAAAGAATATGATATTTAGATCCGGCTTTAACCGTAATTATAAATTATATTAGCTTTGTAATTTAATCCACCATAAAACAAAACACGCAGATTTAAATATAAAATCATATCCCAAATAATTTTATTATTTGGATAATATAACTAAATCACCCACCTTTATTAATCTTACTTTGTATAACGTTTTGTATTGAACTAGGGTCTCCAAGTTGTGAAGTAATTAACTGCTCGGTGAGTAGTCACTACATCTACTTTTATTTGCTATCACACACCTGTTTTAACCTGGTATATCCACATATTTACTCTAATAGGGCAGAACCTAGAGTATATGTATCTACATTAGTCTGTCAGGAGATTGATAAAATATTTTGGAAAAACAACTTACTATATCCAACTGTAATTAAAAATCGGACCTCAACACTCGAAGAACCAGGAAAACTTGGAATTATGTGTTGACAAATGTCTACATTAAGTTTGAGCAGTACTATTATAGTATATCGAAGAATAAAAAAATAATTAATTCTCATTATTTGTGTACAATCTTACTTTATTATAAAATAAAACTGAATAAGTTTGATTTTAAATACTTTATTTTTTACGCAGCACTTTATTTTTTGCGCAGCCTACAGTCCACATATTTACATAATTAGGTTAGGGATGAGGAAGGTATACTTGCAGGTAATGTACCCTAATATACGTGGAGTGATAGTGGGAAACCACTTAATAAAAGCACCCTCCGTGCGTCAGACTGGGATTTGAGCTACGATCTCCTCGTCATCGACAATTCTAGTATAAGAATGACGCATTAGACAGTGTGACCGTCGGTGTACATTTTAAATATTATTTTCTTAAACACTATGACAGAATAAGCATATTAATAAATCTCAATACAACGAATCATATTCTTTCAGATTACTCTTTATCAAATTTTAACATGATGATGGTTTATTATCAATATGTTTCTCAATAAAATAATTTAGTTTCCCTGATACATACTTATTTTTCAATACAATTGATCGTTAGTATGAGTTCTTCATTTTGATCACATCATATTATAACAGTTCCCATGTATTAATAATACTAAATAAATAATACGGTGCGGTGCACAGACTTTCTCCCACTTTTAACGTAAAATATATATTCACTAAAAACTTGTAAGATTGGTTAAAAGAAATAATAGGGCTACACACTGTTTTAGAAACACCACACCAAATAATATACACTGTTAATTACTGACTCTATGACATTAATTAGGACCTAGGAATATTGTTACAGGAAAATTGAGCAAATATGAATATCTTTGTCCACCAAAGAGCACAAAAATCAAATTCATTTTCAAAAATTGATCTAATAAGTATATATACTAGCTTATAGCTAAAAAATTATTCTTTTATAAGAATATATTTCAATTATAAGATTTGTATCTTTAATAGTAATACAGTTATTATAATGATAATTTCTCCACGATATGCAAAATAACTTATGTTGGAAAATTTCCCTGAAGTAAAGTATCCTCAAATTAATTTTCATGAGAAAATGAGAATCGCCATCTTGTTTGTTATGATAAACAATGTCCAGATATAAAATTTAATCAAAACCGTTAGAGCGGATTTTGAGAAATTCTCTTCTTTCTCCTTTAGCCCTTCAATAAACTACCCTTAATTTTAGGGTTGTATATCTAATTCCAAAACCCCCTTGGGAGTAATTTATTAAAACCCCAGATACTATGTTTTAGCCCGATCGGTGAAATAATTTCGGCTCTAGCCCGAGGTACAGACAGACGTAATCGAGAAAACAACTTTTTTGGTTTCAGGGGATCATGAAATGTCGACATTCATCAAAATCTCGAGTTCAATTTTATTGAAGATCTCGATACTTTCTTTCCGAGGTGTCGAGAGAAAGTAAAAATTGGCCACTTAATCATATTTTAGTAATATAGATAAACCAAAATCTTACAAATGATAATTTTAACTTTCCTTTACAATTTTTTTTAAGAAGCGTAGACAGAAACATAGAACTGTAGACAAATGGTCACGACACATTTAATTACCTCAGACCCGCCTCGGTGGTGTAGTTGGCTAACGCGCTAGTCGTGTTGAGCTTGACTGCTGAGGACGGGGGAGATCGAGGTTCGAATATTGGTTGGGTGAACTGGGGGGGGGTTCCCTAAATGGTTTTCCACTCTCCCTCCACGCAAATGTGGGTTCACTTCCTATAATTACACCTTCCCAAATCCTATTCCATTAGCGTAGTTAGTATTTAAAGCATATAACCCGAATGGGTAGTAAGACGCGGTGCTAAATAATAATAAAATTACCCAAGTTTTTCTATGATAATAAACGTATAGCCCGATTTTATCACGAATAACCATCTGGAAGGCCTCTTTTCACCACCCGAATCCTACAATACAGAAGAGCTTTGGTAGGAAAAATAGCCTTTCATAGGGCTATTCGTAAACAAATTGGGCAATAAATACATGTTATTTATTGAAACACTTTTTAATACAGGCCATACCTACCTATTTTTGTGTGGGCTACGTCAAACATAAGATTTATAAAAAATAGTAATCGAAAGAGAATGGGCAAGGAGCGTAATTTAGAGAATTTGGACACACATTATTGTGGAGAAGGGCTGAGAAAATCAAAATGAAATTAACACGTGTTTAAGTGAGATTAGTGCACCCGGATAAGAATCGAACCCCAACTTCCGTGTCAACGTATATCAAAATTCAATGCAAATATACCGCTTAAAGCCACTCGCTCACTGCTGCGGGTTTGTCTTTAGTTGTCTGATTTGTGGATCGTGTCGTGTGCGCTGATATATATATATATATATAGTTTTACTAGAAAGTGTACGTAAAATACTCCAATTAAAAAGAGAGTAAATCAAAATTCCACTACTGGCTACAAGCCACGGGCTGGGGGGAAGAGAAATTGAAACTAATGAAAACTTGTGTGTGTGGGTGTACCCTCGGAAACACACGCGGGTGTACTCCTTGCCAGAGGGGTGGGAGGGTGGCAGTGAGGGTGTATGAGGGGTTGAGAGGGGAGCCGCAGCATGATCAATACACACTCTACTCTCTGTGAGGAGCTTGGGCACGCAGCTACAGACTCTAGTCTTCTCATTCTATCGTGGAATAGTTCTCTCTCTCACTCTGTCTCTACGTTTTAGTCATAACATGTAATTGACGTGCTGAAGCCCCTCAACTCATCTATTATTAGATCGATGCTAGAAGAGTTCTCGAACAAATCTCAATGCTAGGAGGGTCATGGATTCTGTAAAAAAATTTTTTTTAAAAAAACTACTTTGATCTCTAAGAAAATCAGTTTATATATTCTAAAACAAACATTTATTAGACCTTTTTTTTGTGAGATATTATACAATATTTTCCTATATTTTCAGTGTCCTGCTTTTTAATACCCATTCGGGCTATAACCATATTTACACTAGTGGAATAGGTAGAATTTAGAGTAAATGTAGCCACAGTTCTAGTGAAGGTGTAGTGTAAAAAAACCCCACACCTTTACGGAAATATACCTTCAGGTTCGCTCGACCAAGATTTCAAACCCGATTTCCCAGACATCAGCAACATGCGAAATTGAGATATATTAATTGTCACACAACCATGCAAACAGTTGCAACACTTTTTTGTTCATGGATAATAATTTCTTCCCCCATCCCCAGAAAAAATTCACTTTAGAATTATAAATAAATAACTAAAATATTATAATCTCTTCCGATATTTTGGATATTTAGATGTGCCCATTTTTTTCTTTTACAATAATATTTTTTTATTGCAGTTTTTTTAAATGGTCTTCTCGTAATGTCTGATTTAATAACAATGCTATGCTTTCCCCAGCTGCTACAATTGACAGATGATGTGTGGTTTAATGATTGATGGCTTAACAAAGGGACCTTTTGTTCGTTTTGGTTACACACACACACACACACATAAGGTGTACCGTAACATGTGGGACCCTCTTCATCTGTGGAAGGTAGATCCAAAAACAATGAAAATACTTCATATAAACATTTGTCCTATTTGACTTTGTTTTCGAGATACAACCAAGTGATTCCACTAAACTGTGTACTATATCACCACATTTAAGCTGAGAAATTTCTCAAACGAACGATTTCCTAACAAATGGCTAAGTGGCGCAGGACCTAACTGGCTGGCCTGCGAGCTCCCAAACTTAAATCCATTAGATTTTTATTTATGGGGTTCCTTGAAACAAATTGTTTACTCAACACTCATTTCCAACATTAAAATACTTCTTCAATATATACAAGAATACTTCCAACGGATCCGACATACGCTGGGTATTTTTGAAAGAACGTGAGATTCTACAACAATACGACTGCAGGCTTGCATTCAGGTCGACGGCGGCCATTTTGAGCACTTCCTGTAATGTCAAGCATCTCCACATTACTGGAGTGCAAGCGTGACTACAGCTCGGAATAAATGTCAAATGGGACACTTATTTATATTAACAGTTTTCATATTTTTTGTATCTCTTGTTCCCCACATGTTACGGTTCACCTTAATATTTAACAATGATACTTCGATCCAACTATATAATTCTTAGTGATATTAGTACCAGTGTGTTTGACAGGCATGTTTGAACCTGGATCGAGAGGTTTAATATTAGAGCTCGAATTCCAACTGGGATTACTGGGGATAATTTTATCATCCTTCTGTATACTCCTCCCTTATTTGATAAAACAATCAGAACATATTTGATTAAAATGGAATAAAAATAATCATGTAGATCTTATGTTTGATATCAAAGATTGAAATTAAATATTAGTTAAGGTACAATCAAAGGAAAAATTACATTTAAAATTGTTACAAGTATAAGGATGACCAAATAATACTAATTTATTAGTCTCTATTTATTTTCAGAGCTTTTATATATCTGTATATGTAAAGACTTCAAAAGAAATAAAGCTGACTCAAAATACTTAATAATTTTCATTTTTATCTCACGACCCAACAAATAATAGGCCGGAAACATGTGAAAGATATGTCTGAACGAGATTTGATTACCGGGCCTTTAGATTAACTCATCCCATTTATTTGTACGAAGTTGATTTTTACTAAATTGTTTCCCAATATCAATTCACACAAATAAGGATACAATTTTGATACAACTAGTGTCGACCTCGGTGATCTTGGGGTACAGTGTTCACCTCAGGTCCCGATATCCATGGGTTCAAACCAAATTAGGACCAACGGATTTTTCTTGAGCGATAAAAATCCTCAGAAAAACTTATGGTGACCTCGCGGTCTAGGGGTAAGGTGTCGGACTTCTGTTCTGGGGTCCGGAGTTCAATCCTCGGTCCCGAAACAGATTTATCTGATTACCAAACCCTTCCTTCACGCCTGACAGGACGTGTATTAGTAGCAACTTGTGAATGTGTGGAATGCCAGGCCTCCACCGTGGTTCGGGTCCCACGTTAAACTGTAGGTCCTCCATTTCATCTCGCAATCACCCTACCATTACACATTAGCATAAGTGCGTATAACCCGAACGGGCAGTAAGACTCGGTGCTAATAATAGCACAACTTACTTTGGAGTGGAAGTAAATCCGTCGCTCCTATGCCGATTGTGGCATGTAAAAGAAACCTTGGAATATAAATTATGTTAAATTACCTTTCCCGGAAAAACTGGTAGATCCTTTAGCTCCCACTCATAGAGTTTCTTGTGCGGTGATATAATTAGTCGGCTCAGAAATTGAACGTCGAATACCTCAAATAAACAAAAATATATACAAATAGTGTAAATATGCGGATAGTTTGAATGGCTTGCATGATATGTTGCCCACAAATAATCATTGATTAATGAATTAGCAAACATAATCCATTATAAATATTAAGTCTGTGATATTTAAATTAGACCCGCAAAACATTCGCTTCCCTATAAAACAAACACGTGTGAAAAATACCCTACTGAAATTAAGCATTTCGTGCATCATTTACAAATTCAGACTGATTGAAATCGCAGAACACAAATCACGCAACGGCTGTAACATACTTTTATAGGGCCACGCCTTAGAGTCTGGCGTCGATGGAGCGAAAGTAGAGGGAGGTTTATTTAAAAGTGGAAGTAGGTTCAATACTTTTATATCTCAATGGAAAGTACGGTTAAATCCAACCAATGCTGTCAGCAAGGAAGCGTTTAATTAAATGAGGACCTGGCTGAGTGATTGATTTTAAAGGACAACCACAGGTGCTTGGTGATTCCAGATGGTATCAGAAGCCTACATCAGGACTATGAGACTTTACATTATTTTCAGAGGGTTTAGAGTTCAACTACAATAATAGAGAACCTTAGTTTGAGTAGAAGTGGTTCCCACGTTAAACTGTAGGTCCTCCATTTCATCTCGCAATCACCCTACCATTACACATTAGCATAAGTGCGTATAACCCGAACGGGCAGTAAGACTCGGTGCTAATAATAGCACAACTTACTTTGGAGTGGAAGTAAATCCGTCGCTCCTATGCCGATTGTGGCATGTAAAAGAAACCTTGGAATATAAATTATGTTAAATTACCTTTCCCGGAAAAACTGGTAGATCCTTTAGCTCCCACTCATAGAGTTTCTTGTGCGGTGATATAATTAGTCGGCTCAGAAATTGAACGTCGAATACCTCAAATAAACAAAAATATATACAAATAGTGTAAATATGCGGATAGTTTGAATGGCTTGCATGATATGTTGCCCACAAATAATCATTGATTAATGAATTAGCAAACATAATCCATTATAAATATTAAGTCTGTGATATTTAAATTAGACCCGCAAAACATTCGCTTCCCTATAAAACAAACACGTGTGAAAAATACCCTACTGAAATTAAGCATTTCGTGCATCATTTACAAATTCAGACTGATTGAAATCGCAGAACACAAATCACGCAACGGCTGTAACATACTTTTATAGGGCCACGCCTTAGAGTCTGGCGTCGATGGAGCGAAAGTAGAGGGAGGTTTATTTAAAAGTGGAAGTAGGTTCAATACTTTTATATCTCAATGGAAAGTACGGTTAAATCCAACCAATGCTGTCAGCAAGGAAGCGTTTAATTAAATGAGGACCTGGCTGAGTGATTGATTTTAAAGGACAACCACAGGTGCTTGGTGATTCCAGATGGTATCAGAAGCCTACATCAGGACTATGAGACTTTACATTATTTTCAGAGGGTTTAGAGTTCAACTACAATAATAGAGAACCTTAGTTTGAGTAGAAGTGGCAACTTAAAAAAAAAAAAAAAACATTTTTTTTTGTCAACAATTATAACATATTGCTATATTATTTAAAATATTTTATAGGAAATGATTATTTCTGTGAAAAGTAAAGCTGAAAACCACATGACTTGACGTATGAATATATGAATGCAGATCTGTCAGCCATTTAACTATCAGTTAAGGTCCTTCCTATGAAAATTAAACTGTAAATATCAAGGATTTTTTTGTTTTATTCTAGGAAGCATCAAAAATCATGGTTTTATCACAAATATTGCCTAAATGAATGCGATATATGGGTATATGATACTCTACTAGCCAAACAATTGAAAACTCTTGTCTGTTAAAGTTTTTTTTTTAAATTTCATCTAAATACAAAGTTAGTTAATTTCTTGTGAGTTGACAATTGGAGTAGGCAGCTGTAAATAAGTATCATTAACTTTATTGTTATATAATCAGTTGGTATGCATTTTTAAAACTTCTTGCTTAAGCGCACTCCTCTGACTCTGAGTCTAAGTTCACTATTATTTAATGAAATGCCGGTTTTAATGCAGGGAAGTCAAACCGTTTTCGGCTGAGAGCCGCATACTTTCTTGGCGAACCGGGTGCTATAGTTGTAATATATAGAAACTAATGCCAAAATATTGTAAAAACTGGTATTATTTGTTACATATATCTATAATTGTAAGTATTTCAATTTAATATGGTGGGCCGCGCAGAATGAATTCGGGGACCGCAAGCGGCCAAAAGGGAACACAAGAATAAACTAAATCATGTACCGACACTGCAAGTCACATTAGGATTTTTAAGTCAATATTCAAGAACAAAAAGTGTGAGAAGTGAGTGAAAAATGAGTGCAAATGTGCTATATTTTCAAAACAAACCCTCATAGAAAGTCCTGACGTGACATATTTAAAAAGTGAGTTGGAAGTAAGCCTGATTGTGACTGCCCTCATGTTAAAATCATCAATGACTTCATTTCTTTCACGCATCTTTCACACACTACTCACTCATTTAGTTATTGATTACGGCTTATAATTGTACATTAAACTGACGGGTTATTGTGAGAATGACTATTAAATGTGTGAAATACATACAAGGGTTTCTAGAGCTATGATCCGCTATCTCACTATAACCTGGGGGGCTCAGAGGCGATCATGGGCCACTAGTGTCATTTTCCAAACCTATCTAGTCTTGTATATGTTTTTTCACAGTGGTGTCAAGTAGGTCACCAGTACAGACCATAAAATAAGAGCTGCCTAATTTAGACCACCAATTATAATGCATTGAACCAGTACAGCATTACAAAACATATACATAGTTCAGTTATCACAAATACAAGGGTAGACGTAATGTTCGTTTGGGTGACTGGATCTCGTCGAGGTGGAGATGCGATCTTTGGAGAGCTCCGAATAGCCACGGACACAGCAGAGACAAGTTCCGTCGGGTCCAAGAATCAGGATAAAGTGCTTTTATTTCTGGCATTTTCTTGCGTCCCAGCCCTGAATAGCTTAGGACTGTGATGCCGGGACTGTTCTGTCCTGAAACACGATTGATGGTGCTGCTTTTACGTTGTTTGGTTTTAAAATGTTGGTATTAGATGGAGCATACCCCGTTGATTGTTGTGCCTTAACCCAACTAGATGTGAGGGATAACATGTTCACCCTTTGTAGAAGAATTCGTCAATTCACGTGGTATGTCCTCAACGACACCTACAGTTTCCCTTGACGCAGGTCCCGTCCTAATGACAGTTACACACACTTTAATTACAAGCTCAGTGATGTTAATATTGCTTCCTATGGTGAAGCAGTTATCTGTGGAGTATCAACACTCGGTAGAGATTCTTATGTGTCTGGAATAGGTGCCCAGGAAACAAGTCGATGGACAGTATCATTGAAGGATTCATTGCCCCATCACCCGGGGTCAGGACAACCACGAAGTTTGGCTGACCAAAACGTTGTCTGATCATGTGGAAACGAGAGTCTATTGAGTTCTGGATCTTGTCCGCTACTCTCTGCAGGACCTTTGAGAGCTCATTACAATGGGGAGCTGCTGGTGCTCGGCCACAGTCAAGGTACATATCATACCCAAATTCTCTCGGTTAAAATGGATGCACTTCGTGGGATAGCTTGATTACTTCACCACAGGTAGGGCTAAGTGCCATAAAGGGGCATTAAAAAATCTAATTTTAAACATGGTTTCACTAGAGAGAAGACAAAAATAGCCTACTCGAATCAATCGATTGGCTCCCACAAAGTTAAGTTCAGGTAGCGACCCAACCCTCTCATAACATTCTGCCTCACAAATAACTTATACAGACTGCGCATTGCGATCACAATTATTTCTTTGTGACGAACATGTTAAAGTGAGTGTTTTAACAACTGCACATTTGGAAGTGATTTTTTACACTCAGAATAGACACCAGCTAATCCTAGTGTTTATGGACACAGCCCGGGTCAAGAAGCGCAGCGAAACTTCCATAAGGATGAGGATCTGGTGTATGCCTTGTCTGTGGGCTGGTAGGAGTAGTTCTTGGACGGATTCGTGCTTGATATATTATCTTTGGTTGAAGTGCAGCTAAACAAGTGACAGGCCAGCTAGGATGTTAAGAGTTGAGAAACTGAAGACTCGGGAATTGGGAGTTGTGGTGGCATCGTCAAATGCAAGGATTTTACGTGGTGTCTCATGAGAAATAGACGTCTGTGTTGCGGTTTGGTGAAGACACAACTGTGTGTGCTAGTTTAAACTCGGAGGAGGTCCTTGACTTCGTGGTGACCCTAAGATTCTCAACACCAATGCTAACTTCAACGCGCTTTAATGGCTTGCAAAATAAAATATATTAAATTTAAAAATCCAAATAACATTCACCGATTGAATGCTCCTGTCTATGCTAGAAAGCATAAGGTGTCTGCCAGCTATTCTTCTTCCACCTAGCTCATATCTTTATATAAAAAGACGATCTGCAGCCATCCTTTCCATGACATCTTGAATGGGATGACTTAACATAAGGCTATTAACGTTTTAATTTGAGTAATCACAAAACAGTACTCTAGCTAAATATTTAATAGGAAGGTTTTTCCTATTTTTTACTTTCTCAGATCATGTGAACACGAACCCAAAATTGTGTATTTTACAGTTCTGTCTGTCTTCATGCATGTCTGTCTGTCAGTCTGTCCCTGGCCACGGATCCAAAATGGTTTGATGGCTTTGGTTCAAACTTGATATTTAGATTTTATAGGGCTGTATCAAACATTTGTTTTTACTTAAGCCCTTTAATTAAGGGTAGTTTACTGATACATTTTTTTAATTACACATTTTTCGAAGAGGGCTACATATTATTTACAATTCATACCTATCTAGGATTTGTTAGACATGGGTATACATTTGTTGAAGGTTTGTTTACTGATGGGTAATTTTTGAAAATTTTAAATATATTGAAAATAGCGATAACGATTTTGTTCAAAATATATGTCTGGAGAGAGTGTGCTTTGACAAATAGAAATTTATAATTGCTTTGGTGTAGAAACTCATTTATGGGTGTTTACAAATGATTGATTTTTCATAAAATTGAAATAATTTGAAAATGTCACTAATGATTTGGTTCCAAATGGGTATCTTGGGAGAGTTTGACATCAAAAATAAACCTGTATATTATTTTGGATGTAAATTCGATAAAGGTTTTTTTTTTAACAATGAATGATTTTTGAGAATTTGAATTATTTAGAGAATGGCTATAACGATTTTGCTTAAAATATATCTCTGGGGAGAGTTTAAAATGAACATAACAAACAAAGCTGTATACTTGTCTTTTGGAGGAAAATTCGGTTATGATTAGTTTATTGATGGCTTTTTATCTTTTTTCAAATTTGAACACAGGACAAAACCTAGTCAGTAATTTAGTTCTAAATTGGTATATGTTAAGCTGTTTGTTTTATAAATATTTATATAGATTGGTTTTTCATAAAAAGATTATTTAGTAGTATTTACCTTATACATGATTTTTGTTTCAAAATTGGTATCGAGGGACTATATTACTTTTATCAATGATAGTTTATCGCTATTTATCTAAAACAAATTAATATAAGGTTAGTTTGTTTAAGACAAATTATTGAAAATTTGAATTTTTTGATATTTACATTAAAAATTGAATTCAAAATTGGAATCTGAAAATTGTTTTTCATGAGTAATAAGAATAATAATATATTTAAAAAAATAACATTTAGGTTATTTTATAAATAATTTACTTTTGAAAATTTGATTTTTGTTAAATAATGATGAACAATTTGTTTTAAAATGAATGTATAAAAAGTAATATTGTGCTTAACAAGATGATGTGTTTGTTTTTATGAGAAAAACATACTAAAGGGTAGTTAACTCAAAACATATTTTTAAAACTATCCAATACTGCCTTGAGTTAAAACTATGTAGATATATTGGTTTTAAATAGTAGTTTGTTTCTAATAGGTTAAAATCTTATTTTGTGCCCTAAGTTGAAAGATACCCATATTTTGATTTACTCAGTTTAACCTAAGGGGTAGAAATAAGTCTTACTTTGACGGACTAAACAATGACCTTATCTAATTATCTACGCCACAGCGGAACCTTACAAGGTAAGCTTATTACCTTTCAGTTTTCACGAAGTGTGCATATATTTTAGTTTAGCTATTTAGCAAACTACTTACAGAGTGCAAACTTTAAATCACTAAGCGAGCCCAACGCTTTATTTCACTAGATAAATCATACTCTTACTGATTTAAATATGCTGGGATACATTAGTTGTGAGGACAAAAATAATAATACTTTAAATTGAATTTGTTAAGTAAGCTGGTGAACTGACGGTATGGTTTTTGGTTATGGCGTATTTCCTGGATTTATCAAGACTGAGGAATTAAATAATTAATAATACCGTCACTAAAGTGTTGTAAAATAACATGGAGTGATTGCTAAATGGGTAGTAGGTTGGAGGGAGTTTGCATCACTTTGTAGCACAACTTAATACTACCCGCTTGTGTTATACGCCTATTTACTAATTGAACTAATGTGTCGGGTATAAGGAAAGTTTATTTTAGAGTAAATGTGCATGCAGTTGTGTGGAGGTAGAGTGGAAACTCTTATAGTAAAAAAACAAACCTCAGTACACCTGGCAGGGATTGAACCTCAATTTACCCGTTTTCGGCGATCTAGTCTGACACGAGAGTGGCGCGTTAGACCATGCGGCCACCGAAGTGGGTGAGTTGGCATTTGCATTTATTGATAGATAGGCCTATGATTACAATACATCATCAGTGTAGAACCAAGAATCAAAATCGGCCACATTATTCATGTGAGAAACCTTTGTGGTGTCTGACGTCAGTATCTGTCCAGCCAATGTTCGGACAGGGACGTGAGAATAGTGTAGCAAGCGTTTTAAAGCGTTTTGATATTGCAACATTGGCCAGAAGCGAGCAAGGATAAGGAGGAAATATGACAAGGATAAATGTGAGGGAAGCAGAAAGGACGTTGGGCGGCTGGCGTCTCCCTAATTACGACGCCTACCAACATAGAACAAGACATAGTAAGACGCTGAAACCGAGAGAAAGAAAGAGGAACGGTTTAGATGACGTGGCAGAGTAAAGAAGACATACTATTCTAGGAGAAAGAGGGGTGGAGAATGTTATTAAAGGGTATGGACGACGTGTTTAACGGTACAGATTTCTTTAAGGGGAAGGTTTAGAATTTTTTGTGGTGTAAATCAGTGTGAAAACTGGGTGGGTAGCCTATGGTGGTTTTACTGGACACGTTACTCCTTTGTCCTTATTATCACTTTGTTCTTGGTACGCATGCCTTTGTCACGTTATGTTGTCATTGGCATATTATATACAGCCCAAATGTTGAAAATAAATAAATCATAAGCTCTTTTTTCCAATATTCATAATTAAGATACTCTTATCTACATTTGTCACTTTATGTATATATATACATACATACATACATACATACATACATACATACATACATACATACATACATACATACATGCATGCATACATACATACATACATACATACATACATACATACATACATACATACAT
>CABFVX010000251.1:156450-287212 GCA_902151425.1 Timema shepardi | reverse complement strand
AAAAAAAAAAGGAAAGGGGGGGGGGGATTGCAGCTTGACATGAACATACCTGTATTTAGTACATAGGTGAATCAAATAAAACATACACCACTTACTGTGTTTTACATCCTTTGGATGTGACCCACAGTTGTAGACCAATATATTAAGTATTTTATTATTTTTCTTATAGTAGGAGGGAATACAGACTATCAGTGCAGAATAAGGTTATGAAACTGTGTCGAGTATTGCTTGTCTTCAAAGTGGATTTATATATAAATTTTAAATACAAATTTTACCTTTTTATTTCATATTTCAGAGCCGGCAGGCATTTCTTTATCTTGAGTAATTGATGTTCTCTATTTAAACATGATTTATCAACACAATATAAATTAAAAAGTAACTTTACCTAAGAAGAAAGTCTTATCTGTATACACACAATTAAAGCACTATTTTCTATTTTTTATTGTATTAAGTATAACGTTCCATTTTTATATTTATTATCTTTTACTAAGTGATTTTAGATGCTGATTGGGTTTTATATCCTTGTGAATCACCTTAGCCCTTCACGCCAATTAAAAGGCTATACATTTATATACGGGCACACACATTGATTTGTTTATTTGTATTCCATTGCAGGTGGTTGCCATGAAATCTCTTTTTATTTTGACAAGGTATTCATACTCACTAATATACTGAAACATTTTAAAAAATGTTTATGTTTATTTAAGAATCAAATAGCCAAATATATTATTTATGCTTTTAGTGAGGATTACTCCATCTAGATATCAAATTCTGAAAATTTAAAAATGACACCTGGACACAGTCATCAAACCCGGGACCTTTGACTTAGTACGCCAATGATCTAACCACTGAGCTATCCAGGAATCGTCCCATGCTTAGGGTCATTCTTCACTAATTTTTTAAGGCAGAGTCTATGATGGACGTGCGGAAATCATCGGCTACAAACGTGTGATTTTATTCAGATAACGAGCTATCAGATAACGCAGCCACCTCCGCCCGGTAGTTGGCTTATTGCTTGCTGACTCTTTCCTTAATCGCACAACAGGAAATACTCAATTAAGTTTTAATATCTGACCTGAGGATGACGCCGTCGTAGCATCGAAACATGTCGCATAAATAACGTTGCAGTACTTGCAGCACTAACCAAGGAATAGGGGAAAACATATAAGAAAGACATCCAAATTTTTTTTTCAAATTTAATAACATGTTCTGTCAATTCTCAAAATAATACAGAAATACGAAATATGCATTATCACATCATCCTTTGTTTTTAAAAACATAGTTCTAATTATAAATTTGACTCAAATGTCTACAATTTTAATATATACAGAATTTTTAGATGTTTGCTAAAATTTAAAGACATTAATAACTATAAAGTATTAAATATTGTAATTAATATTACCAATTTATTTCAAATATCAATCAAATATTGTGCATATATATTATATTATATTACACATTTATGTTTTCATGTTAATTTAATACTTTTCCACTCTCCCTCCACGCAAATGCGGGTTTCACTTCCTCTAATTCAACCTTCCCAATTCCTAATCCATTATAGTAATTAGTACTTAAAGCGTATAAACCGAACGGGTAGTAAGACGCGGTGCTAAATATTATTATTATTATTAATACAACTTTTACACTAAAACTTGAATTTTATTTAGAAAAAAAATTATTATCTAATACTTTTCATACGTATATACACACTCATTTTACAACAATCGATACATTTTTTGTGTAGCGCATAACATATTTTTTATCATTGTATTTTATTCCTCTTCCTTGTTTTTCAGGTAAGACAATCCTGGGAAAACTAGTCGATATCCAGCGCTCGGTATTAAACGATGCATCATCAGTAAGTACTCACTAAATCTATTACATGCTGGTGGCGAAATGAGCTCTCATCCATTAAATACTCTTTAGTCATTACTAAACAATAGATGAATATCGATTAAGTAGCGGCCACATAATACGCCGGTCTAGGGCAACCCCCATCGTTTGTTTCAACCCTCTCGGTGGTTGAAAGGTTCGTGTTGGATAGTGTTGTTTCACCATCACATTCTACGTCCGTGTATTTTTATTTCAAGACTTCCATAATAGACGGAAACAGATTTCATTAGCTTTTAGCCCTAATATTACATTATTATATTAAAGGTGAGTTCTTAATATTTTTTTTATATATATATAAACGGGAGAGAGGACGTCTCTAGTCATTAAACAGATGCAACCTGATACCTTAACTCACTGTTCGTACATAACGTAGAGTTGATATGGAAACATAAACACTCGTTATATCTCGTTTGTCCGACCAGCCGTCTCAGCGCCAACTTGCCATTTCAAATAGTTTATTAACACTACCTAATATATACATATATAGTATAGATATATATATATATATTTATATATATGTATATTAATAAAATTAAGAGTTTATATGTCTGTCATAAGCATTGCCCAATATATATCACACGCAACCTAAGTGTTTTACAATGACATTAAATTTCTATTTATGGTTTTTGTGTTAAAAATTCGTTCAAGGATAGTTGATATTTTTAAAAAATGTGAAATATTTTAGAAATTTCTCCAATGAGTTGGTTAAAAATAGTCAGTATGTTTTTTTTAGATTATAAATAATTGTATCTGATTGTTTTTCATATAAACATTAGTTTAATAGTAGTTTACTGATGATCGATTTTAGAATAATTTCTCATGTGATGAGAAAGTATTTTAATAGTGAACATTTTTGACCTAGAGATTATGATGAACCTTAAGATCTTTTAGACTCATACAAAAAAAAAAGTGGATTTTACAATTCTGTTTATTCACATGTCTGTATTTCTGTCTGTCTTTTGGTTTGTCCCTGACCACGAATAAAAAACGGTTTGATGGATTCTTTTCAAACTTGGTATTTTAATTTTATAGGGCTATATCTCAGAGTTTTTTTTAATTTCGATCCATCCTTCAAATTAAGCGTAGTTTACTGAAGAGTAATTTTTAGAATTAAAATTTTCGAGATAGTGATATTGTTTAAAATTGACATTTAGGAAGCGGTTAACCTCCAAAATAGCACTGTCTATTTAGTTTTTGGGTAAAAATGTGCTAAATGGTAGTTTGCTGAAGTGGTTTTCCAAAATATAAATTATTTTAAAAATATATGTTTGGGGCGTCTTCAACATGAAAAATAAAATATAATTGTATGTTCGTTTTTTGGGCTAAAATTCGTTTAAGGGTAGTTAACTAATGACTGTTTTTTAATTGGAATATTTTAGATAATAACTTCAGCAACTTTCTTCAACATGTTTTCTGTCAAGTTTTTTACATTATAAATAATAATTTTTCTTTCTGAAAAATCATTTTAAATTATAATGATTGACTTTTGTAATTTAAAAAAAACCATAATGATTTTGTTGAAAATTGGTATAATTAATAATGTATCTTTATTTTCATAAAATGAATTAATTTAAGTGTTGTTTACTTACTACAAATTAAAGAAAGTTTTTAATTTTCAAAAGTTGGCCTTAGAGATAGAGTACAGAAATGGATACATATTTGGGAAATGTTTTAATTTTTACAAGTTATTAATAATTTTAGGATATCTTGCAAGTAACTTATTTTTATATATTTGAAATTTGGTAAACATATTTGAAGAATTTAGTTTTACAATTATATACAACTAATGCTTATTGCGATAACAGTATGATGGGTTTGTTTTTTATGAGGCAAACTTACTAAGGGTAGTAATTAAAACCCATTTTTAAAATTTTTAAAGTTATTATACACAATATGAAGAAGTTTGTAATATTGTGGTGTACCATTTTTTATGATATTGGGAGTTATTTCAATATATTTACATAGGCCTCCTCTAAATATCGATTACGATATTATATATTTAATATTTAGAAGATAATTCTAGTTTTGTGTTATCATATTTTATTTCATATGTAAATCGGGCCCATAGTGTAGTGGTCAGTGCACCTGGCTACGAGCTTAAGGTTCCGGGTTTGATTCTCGGTTGGTACTTTGGATATATTTCCCGAAAGGGGAATCACCTCAACGGTCACCAGGACTTGGTTAGTTAGGTTTATGTTAGTTTTATGTTAGTTTTAAGTTTTTCCACCCTCATATACCCTATCACCATCAACTCCTCATATCGGGACATGGAAAGACCCTCCACGAAAAGAATGTGCGATTAGCACATTCAGGATTCCTCTGGGCAAAGGTATATTAGTACTGGTTAATCTTTTTGAAAACTGGGCTACGATTATTGTAGCCCAGATGCGCAATATTATTATATTTCTTATGCAGGATTAAACTATATTTCCCTATCTTAAGCTATATAAATCTTTAGCTGGATAAATCAAGGATGTAGAAAATGTGTTGCAAGAACAAAGAGCATAGATTATGCCAAGAATAAATTAAAATACTTATCCTAACTTAAATGATAGGTAACGAGATTCTATTCCTGTTCTAAAAGTTAATTTAGGAGAAGACAGACAGATTGCCGTCCAGACAGACGCGAGATAGTAGAAGCCCGGTTGAATTATTTAAGAAAGGAAAAAACAAAGTTAAGTTGTGCTAGTGTTTTTTTCTTCTAATTTCTGAGCCACAGCGTGTGGTATGAGGGTGTTCTTAACGAGGGAATAACTAGCGTTGAACAAGATAACGACCAAAACTAAAGGACCGACAAGCTTAAACTTGGGGAAGACCAGTTAAGGCTATGAAGAAACGCTGGCTGATAACTTCACGAGTCATTCTCGACGTCTGAGTAACGTTTGGACACACAATGCAGGGTGGTCTTCAGAATATCTGGCTGATATTATTGTTATTACCACCATCGTTGGTGGTAGGGGTTGCTTAATCAAACAGGAATAGGAGAATGAAATGGAAGGAATTGCCGATAAGAAGATGGAAAATAATAATGTATACACCCTCTTCCTTGGAAGAATGGTCTAACGCACTAATCTACTGCTAAACTAGACTGCTGAATATGGGGAGAGTGGGATTCGAACCCGGTCGAGGGCACGGAGGGTGGTTTTTTCCCTACGTGGTTTTCCCCACTATCATTCCACGCAAATGTGGGTGCACTTAATCTAAATTGGGTATTCATAATCCCTAGCCCATTGGAGTAGTTAGAACATAGGAGTACAACCTGGACAGGTAGTATACTATGGGGCTTAAATAATATTTTTGTAGAACGAGCATCCCCCATGGCACAAAACTTGGTATTGTTTTATTACCTCTTGGGACACTCAGGCATGCCAATACTAACCTGAGTTTGCTGGCATGGATTTAACAATTAGATTTAATTCAAATAATAGAATATGTAGTAATTGTAACGTATTTTAAAATATTTATATCTTTTGAAATGTGTTTTTTTTTAAACAGGAAGATAATGATCACTAGAAATTAGGACTATACTGAGACACCACACCCTGGCAATCAAATGCGCAGACTTCCTTATTTTTAGTTGTTTTGCCTTGATATTTATGAGGTTATTATCATTAGGCAGTAAATCAGTAGCACATTTTTACAAATCTCAATGCTATTTTTGATAATTCTTGATTCTCGATATAACTCAAATACTTATTTCAAAATCTTTTTATGAAGGGCGCATTTGGATTTTTATATATTATATTCCAGAAGTATAATATTTAAAAGTATCCCAAGACGCTTGCCAAATATAATATAAACAAGTGACAAAAGCTTTAAAAAATTTAGTTGTTTATTTATTTTTATAAATATCAATCTTTAGATGTTCCTTAATTTAAATACAATTCGATTAAGGGTATTTAAAGTACGGTCTATAGACAAACAATTCTGATGCAACCAAATACTATAAGCGTTTTCATTCAAATTGATTAACAACTTTACCATAATAATACATTTTTTAATCTGCATTTGTTGTTGAATGACAACTTTGTGCACACAAAATTTTCCAGAGCTCCTTTGTTTTTACTTTAGTCAATCTCTCGGTCGAGTAACACATCAAGAGGCGATGTATTTGGTACCTCTCTTGATGTGTTGCCTGCCGATAGTTTGGCACAGACTTCTCATACAAAAATAAAAGAAGGTGGCAGTGAGACATACCAAGGAAGAGGTATTTCACAAGATGGTAACGTAATTTGAAAAAATAGCACTCTGCAGGCTTTTAAGCTCAATATACTAAACCTGGTAATAAAGGATGTCAAGTAGGATAACATTCAATCAAAACACAATGGAAGCTCCTAAGAAACCTTTGAAATTGTTTTATATTCCACTGAAGAACATAATATATAACATTACAAAAACATCTAGAACACATTATTATGTATTTGAATTTGTTTTATGATAAAGGAAAACACACAACAACCAACCCTGAATATATCAGATCGGTTATTTAATAAAATAAACGTCCAATTTCAATGAGAGAAATTATGATCAATGATCATAATCCCGTAATTTACAAACTGAAAAGAAGACTTGTTAACAATTTAGTTAAGGAGTGTGACCATTTTCATTTAAATTATTTAATACACAATTTTACATGGCGTCCAATTATGATTTAATTAACAACACAACTTAAAAAATTATTAATAAGATAGTGTCAATCAAGTATATTTATTGGAAAAACATTGTTTTATAACACACATAGATTGAATATAGAATCGTTGCAAAGCCATCAACAATAATTATGGCATCACCTAACAAATATGTAAACTATTAAATATTCCCTGCTTAGAAAAACTCTTTTAAAAACTAAAAATGGAATCCTTTCAACACATAAAAAGGACGTTAATCATATTGACAATTATATTTAGAATATAAATATTCAATGTGAAAGGATAATTATATAATAAAAAGTGTAAACATATATTTATGAACACGTAGGAAAATACAATGATAAATATTTTATAATAAGTTTATTAAACAAGTTGACTAAGTATGAAGATTTTGATCAATTGAAATTTACTTAAAATAAATATTAATTGTGTGGAGATTAGATTCACAGTAACTAATAAACATAATAATTATTTAAAATGGTCCAAACAATAAACAGATTAAAAACTGTACACTTTAAAGTTTTATAAAACAAAGTGGAGGAATAGCAGAATAGATAATTAAAAATATAACTGATACTAACATTTTCTTATGTAATAACATAGAACAGTCTTTTTTTTTAATGTCATTATACTCGTACGCAGCAAAAATTGTATTTCTAAGGTTGATGTTATGATTTTTTTAAATAGTTGATGTGAAAATAATAGATAATTAAAGGATGTGACAATTTAAATGGAAGCCTTTCTTATTTGTTAAGCTAGTTCCCCCTTTTTTATATAATGATTTAATAGCCTTATTTTTGACGATTAATGTCGATTTCTTACATCATATTTGTGAACTAACTGACTGATGTGGAGCAGCACTTTATAACACGATAAGCTAGAAATTCATATAACCCACTTTTTTTATACGTACTAAATGTACTGTAACATGTGGGACTCACTTCAGTGGTGGACGGGAGACAAACAATTAAAAGAAAAGTTCGGGTGACTTGCATTACATCACGTGCCCATTACATTGCGGTTTTGGTACAAATACATTGCAGGTCCATCACGTCGTGGTTCTCCCACCTCTCTACACACAGCTACAGTAGCCCCATGGCTTCTTTGGTGTTGACTGACAGCTTTGAAAAGTTACCAGATCAAATTATGTATCCCTACGCTGAACCATATGATCTGCAAAAACAAGTGTTTAGCAGCTGTCACTTCTGACAGTCAAAATTTAGGTATACACCTAAATTCTGACTGTCAGAAGTCAGCTGTGAGCTGTCAGTCAGCACCAAAGAAGCCATGGGGCTACTGTAACCATACTCTGACGTACAACCAATAGGAATGAAGGGGCGTATATTTACAATTACATCGCGTTACAAATACATCACGTGTCCATTACATCGCATTTTGCTAAGATAGTGTTTAACTCTCAGCTCAGACTTTCACTTTGAAGGTAGGGATGGTTGAAAGGATAGTTTTACCTAACTCTCAGCTCAGACTTTCACTTTGAAGGTAGGGATGGTTGAAAGGATAGTTTACCTAACTCTCAGCTCAGACTTTCACATTGAAGGTAGGGATGGTTGAAAGGATAGTTTGCCCAACTTTCACCTCTTGACTCTCACTATTAAGGTAGGGCTGGTTGAAAGGATAGTTTGCCTAACTCTCAGCTCTGACTTTCACTTTGAAGGTAAGGATGGTTGAAAGGATAGTTTGCCTAACTCTCAGCTCAGACTTTCACTTTGAAGGTAGGGATGGTTGAAAGGATAGTTTGCCCAACTTTCACCTCTTGACTCTCACTATTAAAGTAGGGCTGGTTGAAAGGATAGTTTGCCTGTGTCTCACCTTTAACTCTCACAGTGAAGGTAGGGCTAGTATAAAGTATAGCATGCCTTTCTAAAAAGTCTTGACTTTAACTTTGAAGGTGGTTGAAAGAATAGTGTAACTTATTCAAAACTTAAATAAACTTCAACATAACTGAAGTGCCTAGGCAACTGGATCCACAACACTCCTAAAATAAATACATCATAATTTGTTTTTAACTTCTCAGGAAAAAATTGTCTAGATAAAAAGGTATATTTTTAATATGTAGATTATATTTATATTTTATTATTTCATCTTTGCTTTTCGTTGTACTACAGAAATTTGAATTTACAAATTCAAATCTTCAATTTTTTTTTAAGGACATTAGCTTTCTGCCAAGCTGGAAACTCTCCCCTTTCAAGGGGAGTCAGTTGACCCTTCATTCCTATTGGTTGTACGTCAGAGTAGTGTTAGCTGTGTGTAGAGAGGTGGTAGAAACACGACGTGATGGACCTGCAATGTATTTGTACCAAAATCGTGATGTAATTGTATACACCCGAAAAGTTAATGCAAACGTGTGTCTCATTCGACCTTGATTCTGAGATGCAACCAATTTTGTACTTCAGTAATTTTGAGCTGTTTAAAATTATAGAACGTGCTTAAAATGGCCACCTTCAGCCTAAATGAAATCCTGCAGTCATCGTGTAATATAATGCTGCACTTTTTCACAAATACCAGTTGTATGTCGGATTCGTTGGCGGTCTTCTGGTATACTTTGAGAAAGTATATTAATGTTGGCAGTGAGTGTTGAGTAAACAATTTGTTTCAAGGAGGCCCACATATAAAAAAAGCTAATGGATTTAAGTTTTGGTAGCTCGTAGGCCAGCCAGTTAGGTCCTGCAAGACCTATCTATTTGTTAAGAAATATCTTTTGGTTTTGGAAATTTCTGTATTTTCGGCAAAAATGTGATGGTATGGTACATAAACAGTTTAAGGGAATCACTTGGTTGTAGTTTGAAAACAAGGTCGAATGGGGCATATGTTTACATTGTTTTAATGGTTTTTGTGTGTTCTGTACACTGTTGAAGTGGGTCCAAATACTACGGTACAGTCTTTATTTTTTTTAAATATTAATAAGAATTATATCTGAACAGGTAATAAGACGCTAAAAGGTGCTAAAAGAAAATACCGTCTATAAAACCACTAATACGGAAACATTACTACATTTACTATAACAACCAAAAAAGCTTATATAAACCAAATATTGTACCATTATAGCAGTTACAATAACTATCGAAGCACCTTCTAAGAACCAAATAATAAACCATCACAACATCAGTTCTTAACCGGGGTTATCCACACCTCTTGCATCCTTATCAATAATGATTGCGTATTTGTGATTTTCCATTTTTCTATAAATACATGAGGTAAAATCCTTATGATTTTCTTTCAGATTTCTGTCACTAGCTATCCGCATGTAAAATAAAACCAAACAATGTATATATTTTGAAGTAATATTGTTGCTTAACAGGACTGGTGATGATAGTGATGATATCGACATTCTGGCGAAGGAGATATGGAGATATATTGGGCAATACATTGGGAGTCTGTAATCGTAAAATGGTTAAAAAAAACTGGATTACAACACTAACTAAAATAACGCCTACTAAACAAATAATTAAACATTACAAAATTATGTATCAGAATCAAAATAACTTTCAAATAACATAATAATGAATAATCACGACATAATAACCATGACAGATTTCAACCAATAAGTGTGAAGTCATTTTAACTTTCTGAATAATTAATGTGACATCTTCCAGCAACAACCTGAGTAGTTCATTTAGTTTTGAAATAAACTGACTAATTTAGAAGACTAGAACTATCTTTACTTAATGTATAGATCTATTTTATGAGAATCGTTTAAAGCGTTTCTTAACATAGAATTGTAACAATTAAAAATTTAACACAAAGCCCGAGAAATCTCAAAGAGGCGTCCATGTCCATTTGGTAATAATAATATAAACAATTTAAATATTTTAAAAATACTTGAATTAGGCAAATCTTTTACTAACGAGTTGATAAATGTGACGTACTGTCATGATTAAGAATAATATTTCATTAGTAATTTTTTTTGTTTTTCTTATAAAATCAATTCTTTCAAATAAAATACCAAATTTTCTTTTGAGTTAGTCTATACATTTGTTTTATTTGTCTTTTGAAAAAATACTGTGAAAGGAAAGCGATAAGAAATAAAAGTGCAAGACAGGTGGACAGTTTTCACCATGTTTTCTGCAAGAAGCATAGTAAAAATATCGAGTAAGACAGATTCTACGAACGAGAACAGAAAGAGAAGTCCTGGAAGAATACAGAGGGAAGGGAGCAGGTCCTGCACGTTGAACGATATTGTGTAGTGAAGCGAGAGTTTGTGTTTCCTAGCCGTATTTTTTTTTTCGCTTGTCGCTGCTGTCTTGTGCAGCCTTCTGGACCAGATTTCAGGCTTGGCAAGAGACGAGAAATACACCATAGTGAGGTGGTACAGTCACTGTCATATCTGCTGGTAGAAGGAGGAATGAACCATATAGGGGTCGTACAGTCACTTTCATATCTTCTGGTAGAGGGAGGAATGAGCCATATAGGGGTGGTACAGTCACTGCCATCTCTGCTGTTAGAGAGAGGAATGAGCCATGTAGGGGTGGTACAGTCACTGTCATATCTGCTGGTAGAGGGAGGAATAACCCATATAGGGGTGGTACAGTCCCTGTCATATCTAATGGTAGTGGCAAGGAATAAGCCATAGAGGGGGGGGTACACTCACTGTCATATCTGCTGGTAGAGGGAGTAATGAACCATATATGTGTAGTACAGTTACTGTCATATCTAATGGCAGTGGCAAGAATAAGCCATAGAGGGGTGGTACAGTCACTGTCATATCTGCTGGTAAAGGGAGGAATGAGCCATGTAGGGGTGGTACAGTCACTGTCATATCTGCTGGTAGAGGGAGGAATGAACCATATAGGGGTCGTACAGTCACTGTCATATCTGCTGGTAGAGGGAGGAATGAACCATATAGGAGTGGTGTAGAGTGTGACGTAACACTCTACAGTGGTACAGTCACTGTCATATCTGCTGGTAGAGGGAGGAATGAACCATATAGGGGTCGTATAGTCACTGTCATATCCACTGGTAGAAGGAGGAATGCACCATATAGGAGTGGTACAGTCACTGTCATATCTGCTGGTAGAGGGAGAAATGAACCACATAGGAGTGGTACAGTCACTATCATATCTGCTGGTAGAGGGAGGAATGAGCCATATATGGGTGGTACAGTCACTGTCATATCTGCTGGTAGAGGGAGGAATGAACCATATATGTGTAGTACAGTCACTGTCATATCTAATGGTAGTGGCAAAAATAAGCCATAGAGGGGGGGGGTACACTCACTGTCATATCTGCTGGTAGAGGGAGTAATGAGCCATATATGGGTGGTAGAGTCACTGTCATATCTGCTGGTAGAGGGAGGAATGAACCATATATGTGTAGTACAGTCACTGTCATATCTAATGGTAGTGGCAAGAATAAGCCATAGAGGGGTGGTACAGTCACTGTCATATCTGCTGGTAGATGGAGGGACAAGCCATTGAGGTATGGTACATTCGGGTGGTAGAGGGAGGAATAAATCATAATGAGGTGACACAATCACCGTCGCATCTGAGGCTAGTGGTAGGAATAAACCATAGAGTAGTGGTACAGTCAGTGTCAGATCATAGAGAAATGTTATAGTCACTGCCGTATCTTATGACACTAATATAAATCAATCATAAATAATTTTAAGGTACTGCCCGTTAAACTCGAAGGAAATAAATGACGTGGAGTAGTCACTGTTAGATTTTCAATCTATTAAGTGGCTACATATCTATAACCTATCGAGAAACTGAAGTGTTAAAACATTCTTTTGAAGTGGTGCACAGTGTAGTGCTTCATGAAATATGATGCGCTAAATCTCTGATTTGAAAAAAAATAATTTTGAAGTAAGCTTAAAACATTTTGTACAAGTAAGAGTTTTATTTCAAAAGAAACTAATACTTCTGTCTATATTTAAACTTTGAAACTTTTTAACTCAAGATTTCGTCTTCCTACACACCATGATCCTGGGTTAAGTGCTGGAAATGTCTTTCTTCAAATAGATGATTCTTCTAAAAGAAACTTCTTTGCATTAAAAGAATAAAAGAGTTTAAGCGTGTCGTGGTTAGCGTGATGTCATTAGTATCGTTTAAACAAAGTTTTTGAAACTACTCTGAAAAAAATGTCACGCGTCATCAAAAAGGATTTAACTGTTTATTTTGTACTGAAAAGTTCGCTTCTCCCAACTCTGAACTTGTTAGTTGAGTAAACCTTACTTGTTGCTAGTTTGTTATACTTTCCTCTGGCTACTATGCACAAGGATTTAAGCGTTAGAGAAGCTTTTCCAAACCCGTTAAGCATGTGCTTAGATACATTTGGTTCAGGATCAGAAACTAAAAAGAACACTTAGAATTTTAAAAATTATTCAAATAATGTATGTTTGAAATAGATTAGCACTTTGGATTTGATATACAGTTTAGAAAGATATGAATTTTAAAATCATTAATTTTTAGGTTATTAATATAGAAGCTGGTTTGGGATGAATAAAATGATTGTATTCCGTTAAATACTTAAGTCTGTAGATTAGAGGAATGTTTCAGCTGTAAACGCTAAAAAAAAACACACTCAAATAAGTGGATAGAAAAATTACGGCAAAATTTCAAATTCTTAAACTCTAAAATATTTGTCTCTAGTCACAATTAATTTTCATAATGACCAATGTTCTTAAGTGGAGGGAATTATTTTTTCTGGACTGGAAACTGAATATTAAGACTAAAATTACAATAGTGTAGTTGGTACTATTTTCACTGTGAATTTCAAGCAAATAACAATGTTATATGCTTATAAGTAAAACTGTGAATAGTTTGTACATCGTCGATTATCATTAAAATCGACATACATTACCATTATT
Source organism: Timema shepardi (assembly GCA_902151425.1). Classification (NCBI taxonomy): domain Eukaryota; kingdom Metazoa; phylum Arthropoda; class Insecta; order Phasmatodea; family Timematidae; genus Timema; species Timema shepardi. The sequence continues at coordinate 273,844 of CABFVX010000251.1, read as the reverse complement.
CGCATATAAAGCCAAGTAATACATTTCGCGAATGTATATCACATCCGAAAATGCTAAAATTACCTTTAGAAATAATTTTATATTAATTGAATGTGCTAGTGAAAGCTCGTAAAAATAGGTCTTGCAATATTTTGGTTCTCCTAACTATTATTAACTGTGGAATTTACTAAACGTGTATTTATTTATTTGTTATTCTAAGGCGTAACTATTGGAATACTGAAATACTGATAACGAAGATATTGGTGTACAAAACCGGGCTTTGTGTAATGAGTGAAGGTTTCTCCTAAATAGTTTCTTTTTCCTCTAGGCAAACGTAGGTGTATTTCCTTATAATTATAGCTTCCTCATCCCTAACCTTCCAGAGTTAATATGTGTCTATTCTGTATACGTCGTAAGACACGATGCACTAAAATTAATAAAACAGACCGCCAAAATTGTTCATTCCCTTTTTTACGCGATTCGCTTCTCGCTACCTGTCTAAGGAGTTGTCCATAAGCCACCCGACTTATTTTTACCCTCTTTTCCACTCATGTAACACCAAATAGAAATTTACCCCGAGCCCTTCACCCTTCCAACTTGTGTTACGTAACTCCCATCAAGATTTAATGTCATTATTTCACAGGGAGCACCAAATATAAATTTATCCCGACCGCTTCCCCTCTCTATCCTGTGTTACGTAACTCGCATGAAGCATGAATTTCATTATTTCATAGGGAAGCTTTTGTGACACTTAAAGTGGGACTCAGATTTAATACAACTAGGAATATATCTTAAATATAAATAATTTCAAAACGTGGAGAGTATTATTTTCTTCAAGACCATAATATGAGTATAAGATCTGTGCTACGCTGTACTGTGATGTACCCACTAACCCTCCACGTAACACCTTGTAGACACTATAGCTCACCCCTTCCACCATCTTAAAAGCGCTACGTGGTATGGATGACCCCTTAGGCTATCGGTATATTTACACTTATGATCCAGGGATTAGAAATAATACATTTATTTGAAGTGTACCCGCATCTACACAGAGAGAGGTGAAAAAATAGCTCAGTATATCCATCCATCCTCACTCCGCTAGTTGAAGATCCAGACAAACGAGACTGATGCTTTAATCGCATGTCCCGGCTCCTGAATGCGCGTATAGTTCACTTTACAATATAGTACCCTATCGGGATATCCGAATATTTACATTAATGGGGTAAGAAGGGAGTAGTTAAGGAAATGTACCTACTTTTACGTGGAGGGAGTGTGGAAAATAATTTAGGGAGAAACAAACCTCAATACACCTGAGTGGGGGGTGAACTCCGATATTTCCGTCAACTGGAAGTCAAAACTATTGTGATAGTGAGGCCTTATGAGTGATTCGTAAACCACGTAACGCTTTTTCAAACTGCGTTCTGGTCTTACCTCTAAATTAAATACATTATAGCGTCGATAATTTGGGCTAAATAGGGATCGACCCAGTCCAGATAATTTATATGTTCAGATTTTCTAAAATACAATAACTAAACAAATGTATGGACGGGATACTTACGGAAACTCAGTGTTAGCTTAGAAACATTTTCTTTTTATTCAAACAAGGAACTTACACACTTTTGTTTTTGCTAAATATAAAAAATTCTGGTGGAATGAAATAAGGCAAAAATCTATTTACAAAAAAAGTCTCAATTTTTTTAAACGGGGATTAAGGTGCGTTTTATGGTGGCCACATGGCTATTTCTATAAATAATAGTTTTTTGTTGGCGATCTGGACTTTTGACGTCCGAATAATCGACGCTCTACTGTAATACAATTCCGGGCTGAGTATGTTTGTTGAGATCTTAGAGAACTTTAATGTTTCTCTGTTCACATTATTACTTTCGGTAAACCCGCCTCGGTGGCGTAGTTAGCTAACGCGCTAGTATTGTTGAGCTCGACTGTTGAGGACAGAGAGATTGAGGTTCGAATCTCGGTAGGGTGAACTGGGGGGGTTTTCCTAAATGGTTTTCCACTTTCCCTCCACGCAAATGCAGGATCACTTCTTCTAAATTCAACCTTCTCACTTTCCAATCCATTAGTGTAATTTGTACTTAAGTGTATAACCCGAACGGGTAGTAAGACGTGGTTCTAAATAAATAAATACTGTCGGTGACTGTCATGTTTAGGACGTTAAGTTTCTTCTTTAAAAAAAAACAAAAAAACACACAATAATATTGGTCAAAACAAACCTTTAACAAATACTTATTAGTTTTTTAAAGATAGCTGCAATTTAAGTATCTTGTATATTATTAGGTGTGCTGTCTTAGATTAAGTTTGATGAAAAACGAGCCATGGTTTAGTCTTGTATTCCACGAGTTAATATTAGATTCTCCATTATTATTATTATTATTATTATTATTATTATTATAAATAGTATTTTAGAACCGTATATTACGAACCATTCAGGTTGTTTGCCTATTTAACTAATTACGCAAGTGAGTTAAGAATAAGAAAGGTTGAATTTAGAGGAAGTGTATCTGAATTTACGTGGAGAAAGAGTATATTGGAAACCATATAGGAAAAACCACCCTCATTACACAAGACCGGGATTGAGCCACGATCTAAACACTATCGGCAGTCTAGTATATTGCGAGAGTAATGTCTTAGACTATGAGGCCACCGAAGCGGGTATAAATGTTAATATTTGTGTACATTCTCACATAATTTCTATATTTGAAAAAATATTTTATAATTATTTCTCAAACTTCAAAGTAAACATTTACTAACATGGCAAATCAACTAACTTTTTAATTCAACTACTATGTTATAATTTCGCGGTAAAAATAAATGTAATAGAGTCATCAGTAGAATTATACTTTTATGAGAAACCAACATTTACCCGTTTAATTTGTTTTGAATATTTCAATAGTTCAAAATAATTCGGCTATTATAATATAACTACACGCGCTTTAAAACAGGAGTTTTATGGTTTTAATGTGTAAACCGTTAAAATAAAGCAGCAAAAAACTATTCCCTAGGAATTATATTGGATACGTAATCAAGATATTCTGCACGATGGTGACGGTAAAGTTATAAGGGTTTTTGTAAAGTGGTAAGTGTGGAAATATGGTGAGGAATGGCTGGTGGGGAGGGTGAGGGCCTATTGGTGTGCAGAGCATTTACAAAGTTCAAGGGCCACAAAACACATCTACAGCCCTTACTTTCACCTCCATTTCTAGCCTCTTTGCTAGCGCTCATTGAGTTAGTCATTACATTTATAATTAGCTTAGATCCCCCACCTCGCTCATACCATGCACACATACACACACACACACACACACACCTTCAATGCCATGCACACGCAGACAATCACACATGCACATACACACACTCGTTTTCAAGCGGGGAGTGGCGTGGTTGTTAGATGGGGTTTGGTTGGTCGGTTACCGAGAAGTGAGAGTATTTTTAAGCATATGCTACATGCAATGTTTCATTAGCTGTATGTGTATGTGTATGTATTTTTGGATGAGGAGAGGGGGGAAAGCTTTTTCTGAGCAGATTTATGTCCATATAAAACCTAATAACGAACACACGCAATAATGTAAAGCCCTCCCTCAACATAGCCTTGTATAAAGACTCTCTTTTCACTAGTTCAATTTAAAAAAATTATGCATGTCCGCACCGAGTTTTGCATATATTTTGATGTGGATATGAGACTAGATTCGCTTATTTTTTTGTTTGGTGGTAGGCTAGCACTTCAAAAAAGAGAAGGGGTATGGCACAATCTGATTTAGAGAGGAAGGAACTTGTTTTTTTTTGACAATTTTAAAATCTAATTAATTTTCTAACAAATAGATAAGTGAGGCAATGTAAACTGTAATGTCACATTTTATAGATATTATAAATACTTTTGGAACAATAAAATTAATGGGTTAAAATTTAATCAATATTGAACGCATTTTTATTGTTGTATCTTCTACATTTGCTTAGTATACGTGACTTGCGCACCTCTACACAGTCACAGTTCAATTTTCATGAGAAAAATCGGGGGGTGTATACCATTACATCGCGTTTTGGGAACAAATACATTGATTGCAGGTCCATCACGTCGCATTTCCCCCACCTCTCTCCACACAGCTAACCATATTGGCCAACACGATCCTAACAAGTTGTGTTACAATATAAACGCACTTCCAACTTGTTGGGGATGTTGGCCAACATGTTTGTGTTGGGCGAGCCGGTCAGAGCCAACAAGTTGTGTTGGGTTGTGTTGGATCATTTGTTAGAGATAATAAACGACCAGCCCAACATGTTGGCCGAGTTGGGAGGTTCTGCACATGCGCTATCGAGTTGAATTAGTGTCTTACCTCGGTTAAGCATGTGTTTTATTTTCAGATTAGTTTAACTTTTCAAATCGGGGTTTGCATAATTTTGTGATCAAGGAATGGAACAAGGGTAATACAGTTAAACTAATCGATTTAAATTCTGAGAATTGAAAAATTACACCTTCACACGAGAATCAAACCCGGGACCCGTGCCCAGGTGTCATTTTTCAATTTTCAAAATATGATATCTAGATGGAAAATTCCTCACTAAAAAGCTTAAATAATAATAGCTTTGAATACTAGATTTTTAATTGATATCAAAAGTATTCTGTTCTTTGTGATTTTACATGTGTATAAATCTATCAACTCCACTTTACAAATGTAGGTAACTCATTATTCTAATGTACATACCTTCAATTCGACGCCTGGCGAAAAAAAACAACTTTGAACGACCTACCGTTTCTTAAGTTTTGGTTCTTCTGCAAGGTACACTTCCTGACACCACAATAAATGAAGAAACGGCAAGAAATACGTCGTTATCCATGGTTAGAAATGTATAGGCTGCTTTAAAAAAATGTGGAGGTCCCAGGATGTTGGCCCAACAAGTTGGCTAGTTGTGAGTGCGTTTATATTGTAACACAACTTGTTAGGATCGTGTTGGCCAATATGGTTAGCTGTGTGTAGAGAGGTGGATAAATGCGACGTGATGGACCTGCAATGCATTTGTTCCCAAAACGCGATGTTATGGACTTGCGATGTAATTGTATATATATACGTCCGTTCATTTCTAGTGGTTGTATGTAAGAGTTGGATTAGCTGTGTATAGATAGGTGGGGGAAATGCGACGTGATGGACCTGCAATGTATTTGTTCCCAAAACGCGATGTAATGGACTTGCGATGTAATGGTCCCCACCCAAAATCGGGTGACCTGGCGGCTTAGGGGTAAGGTGTCAGACTTCTGTGCTGGGGGTCCGGGGTTCAATCCTTTATCCCGGCACAGATTGATCTGAATGCCAAACCCTTCCTTCACCTCTGACAAGACGTGTATTAACCACAACTTGTGAATGTGTGGAATGCCAGGCCTCCACCGTGGTTCGAATCCCACGTTAAACTGTAGGCCTTCCATTTCATCTCACAATCACCTTATCATTTTCACATTAGCGTATGTGCGTATAACCCGAACGGATAGTAAGACGCGGTGCTAATAATAATAATAAGAATATGAATCCTTGTCTGACAGCTATAAAAGCTAGTAAACCTACGTTAACATATTCATAAATCAGGTCTTTCATTTGATTTGTAGCTGTAGGTTTTGATGAATATTATCAATAGGTATTCTTATTCTTAAGTAAAAAAACCTGAAGGTTGGCTTGATTTGACCTCTATCCAAGTAGCGCTGGGCTTGCATTCAACCCTTCGACTGTTCAGTGATGCCAGCACCATCTGGTAGAAACCACACGTACTAGGAAGGTTGAGGAAACTTGGTGGTTGCTCGGTGCCTTCCACAGTGAATTTCTATGAGCGAGCGTGAAAGCGCCTACACTTTTGCCTGGAAAGGTATTTTCACACGCCTTCCAAAGCAATTTTACATTCCACAATCGACCTGGGACAAACGGATTTACTCCCCTTCTAAGGAAGTCGTACTACGGATCCTTATCTTTCGAGAGACATCTGATTACCTCGACTGGGTTTCAACCCACGAAAATCGGCTACTTAGGAGAGAACTTTACCCCAAGACCACCGGGATAGAATATAAATACATAGAAAGTAATAATATAACAAATCTTTTTAGCAACTTTATCCCCCAACAATTTGTATTTTATAAAAGATTTTTCCTATGAAATTTGAGCTGTATAAATAAACATCCTTCTACATATAGAATGCTTATGAATAGATTAAGAAAACATTCAATAGTTAAATTTGTTAAGTTCAGTTTAAACTATTGTTTTTTAATCACTTTTAGCACAAGCTAATTTGAATAGTAGAATTAAAAGTAAAGGTGATGAATAAACCTGAGAGAAAATTCACGTGCATTAGCACAGGAAGGAGGAGGTAAACGCACAGTGATAAATCCCATGCGGAAAACTACTCTCTGTAGACCATATCATGATTTCGTGATTGGACCTCCCTGTCACTGGTGATACAGTCTATTTGTGAGAATTATATCTTAAACAGTGTGACCCAGGTGTGTGTATTAGTCAAAATAAATTACATCCATATTAAGCGTTCAATCAAACAAGCTATCACTGGGTATCGAACCAACGTCTCCTTGATTGTACTTAATCTCCTAGACCTCTAAATAGCGGGGATAGCTAAATTAAGATTAATTGTGCATATAATAAATTTTGTCAGATGAAAATATTTGTAGAACTAAACGGTGTTTCTTAATAAAAAATCAACAAATTTTCGTATATCGGCAAATCATACTCGGGAGAAAATTTACCAAAGACAAATTTCTTGCTTGTCCCGTGTTAGAGGGACTGTACTGAAACCCAGTTTACGTTTAGACACTACCAGTTTCTGTGGCCGCGTGGTCTAATGCGCTACTCTCACAGTAGACAAGACTGCCGATGAAGTGGAGATCGTGAGGTTCGAGTCTAGGTTGGGTGTACTAATGGTGGTTTTCAAAAATGGTTTTACACTCACTCTCCACGCAAATGCAGGTACACTTGCTTTAAATATAATTTTCCTAATCCCTGAAAACCATTAGCGCAGTTAGTATACAAGCGTATAGCTCTAACGAATAATAAGACGCGGTGCCAATAAAAAGTTTAAGCGTTTAGTTATTTTTGTTTTGTTATCTTTTTAGAGACCTTAACCACATATGAAGCCCTGTGATCATAACGTCACGTTCTATTGCTATAAATGGGTGTCTCGCTTTTGAAAATTGGTTAAATTTGATATTATAATCCTTGAAGTTAATGCTTTGTTTTTAGCACCGCGTCTTACTACCCATTAGGGTCATATGCTTATATACTGATTACATTAATGGCTTTAGGAATGAGGAAGGTTATATTATAGGAATTGTACCCGTACGTGCATGGAGAGAGAATGGGAAACCAATTTAGAAAAACCACCCTCAGTATACCGGACCGAGATTCGAACCTTGATCTCCCCGTCATCGGCAGTCTAACCTACTGTAATAGTATTGCGCCAGACCACGCGGCCACTGAAGCGGGTAAATAATGATTTTATTAAAAATAAAAATGATAAAAAGGTAGTTTATAGAATTTCAGAGTCAAATGATACTGTGGCATTTACTTGTAATATTTTTGATATTTTTTTGGATACAGTATTAGTGTATAAGCTTTCATATCTAAAGGAAATTATTTAATTTTTAAATATTTAGATGATCAATAAACACGAAAAAAAAGGGACGGTTTTATTGTTGTATTTGTATCCGGTACATTCCCGTATTTCAAGTCAAGTTTATCTATAGGGTAGCCACTTTTTGTTATTTTGGATGTTCTTAGAATATAATTGCGTTTAGGGTCACACCTCAAATTATTCTGTAATAAAAAGTGATTTTAGAGTCACAATAGTCTAAGTTTAGAGTGTGTGTGTGTGTGTGTGTGTGTGTGTGTGTGTGTGTGTGTGTGTGTGTGTGTGTGGTATATAAAATTGTATCTGTGAATGAAAACGTACCTAACAGTTGAGAAATACATGTATGGACTAGGACATGATTCTGTCGGAAGCTGAAGCAGTTGACTGCATGCACCCAGTATGTGGGAGAGGTCTGGCATGTGTAATGTGGATATGTTACATGCATTCTATTTCCAGACCACTGTAAACACAGTTATTCTTAGCTAACGCTCCACTGTTTGAAATGAATGAAGGTCAGGTATACCAGACCAACTATGTAAAAAAAAAAATCTCTTCATTCGAGAGAAATGCTTTTCTCTCCCTCTCTTTCTCCCGATCGTCTGTTTCTCTCGAGTTAATGAGAAACAAAGAATGAAACACGAGGTACATTTTAAAACAAAAGAGAAGCGAGGGGGTATGAAGTTTTGTCCCTTTTAAACCTCACAGGATTTGATAGTGTGTATACCTTGTCAGAGGAGGGATTTAACTCCATCCGCACTTTCTCTCTTTTTATGTAATCCTTGAAAATTGTGTCCCTTGTAGCCGTCAGTATGAATGTTTTAGAGTGCCGAGGTGGAGTAATTTCTCTATTTAACAATGCTCTGTTATCCCAGTAGGGATTTTCCTTGATGAACATTCCTTGGTCATAAGAGGAAGATTGGGGATTTCTTGACAATGTTCCACCGTACAAATTTGTCTCGTCCGAATTCATATAAATTAAGTTGACCTGTTATATTAATTCCTTAATTACGGAGATGCTATCTATTTAGATTCTAATATTTTGCTCGAAATTAGATTTATTTGGTAATGATAATGTCTCGGGGTTGACTTAATACGTAATAGATATTGATTCTATCAAAGGCAATGCCCAAAATATTTTACTATTTATGTACGAGTTTTTATTAATAATTAATAATTCTTTCCAATGTTAGTGTTAACATTTATATATATTTTTTTAGCACCGCGTCCTACTACCCGTTCGGGTTATACGCTTTAATTACTAATTACGCTAATGGATTAGAAATTGGGAAGGTGGAATTAGAGGAAGTGAACCCGCATTTGCGTGGAGGGAGAGTGGAAAATCCATTTAGGAAAAACCACCCTCAGTTCACCCGACCGAGATTCGAACCTCGATCTCCCCGTCCTCAGCAGTCGAGCTCAATTCGACTAGTGCGTTAGCCAACTACGCCACCGAGGTGGGTCATTTTTATATTACGTGCATGGTTTATATGAAAGTGTAATTCTTAGCCTGATAAGACTCTTTGTGTTAAAGTATTTGTGACTCAATCTAAGTGAGTTAATATACACCTACTGTAGTTTTATTATTAAAATTTCACCTGCTTCATTTAATAAATCATTAATATTATTTATTTATCTGAGGTATTTATCGTGGAATTTCTGAACCGACTGATTAGATCAGCACACGATAATATAATTGAGCGAATTCGAAAGGGCTTACTAATTTTGCCGGAAAATGTATGCTCACATTACTTTCAGGGATCTCATACATGTCGCAATCCACATGGGACAGGTGGATTTACTTCCTCTCCGAAGGAAGATGTGCTACGGATTTTTATCGCTCTAGAAAAATACGTTGAACCTTCATGGTTTTGAACCTATGAACATCGGTTTTTGAGGCAAGTTCTTGACCACAAGATCATCGAGGCGGACTAAATCATTGTAAATATTAAATTATTAATCTAGGGTGTTTAGGACGGGAGGAATAATTTTAGAGGAAGTGCCCCTAATTATTTTGGAGACGGGATGGGAAAACCATCTTCTATGCATCTAGCCGAGCTTAGATTCTTGACCTTACCATCTTCAGTAATCCATTACAATATTCTCGGTGGCGTAGTTAGCTAACGCGCTAGTTTCGTGTTGAGATATACTCCGAGGCCGGAGAAATTGTGGGTCGAATCTTGCTCGGGTGAACTGGGCTGTATTTTCTAAATGGTTTTCTACTCTCCCTCCATGCAAATGTGGGTACACTTCCTCTATATTCAACCTTATCAACTCCTAACCTATCAGAGTATTTAGTACTTAAGCGTTTAGCCCAAATGGTAGTAAGACGTGGTTCTAAGTATTATCATTATTATCATTACAATCATGAGATGGACGTTTAATACCGTGTGATCACCAGTGAGGGTTTTATTTAAACATAAATATATAATATGCACGAATTTAGCTGCTTAAGGAATATATTCTGATTACATAATTTTTCTTTTCATCCATGAGATGTCGTGAGACTAGTGATATTAAAAAACATTTATCTGAAACGCTGGACACGTAGGCTAAGGCGTCAGTATTGTTTGGTAAGGTTTGCCACTGATGGGAAGTTTATGGTTTATGTTTTGTCTGGGTGTAGCGAGGTTGATCTTTATATGGTTTTACATTCTCCTTCCAAACAAAATCATCCATAATTCTATCTTCAAAATTCATACATCATTATTTTAAATATGTGTATATATTGAGTGGAGTGTCGAGAAAAAATTAACAACGTTATTTCAGTAGCTTTTTAAAAGATAACTTAACAATTCTTTGTACCCACTAGTTTTTTATAAGAAAATCAGAAAATACAATAAATATGTAGTGGCCAAAATGATATTTCAATATGTTATTAGCGTTATTTTATATGTATTAATTTTATATTTCAGAATTAACAGCTGTAGATAACATGGCATGACGGATAAGAGTATGGAAATATATCCCGTATATATTCTAGCGGTCACATTATGTCCTTCCTATGAAAATTGGACTGTAGCTGTGATGAATATATATATATATATATATATGTACTTCTGAAAACCAATTAATCTTATTCTATACATATTTGAACCTGAAACGATTAGTTTGAGTCATCTTTAAAAATTTCTTCTTTGTAGCCTCCAATTCTATTACACCTAAGCTGCGCATGCGCAAACCAATAAGCACCATAAAGATACATTACATATTCATCCACCTTGCGTGATATATTACATCCAGTCTTTACCTAACTTTAAAGTTTCCCTTCCTAAATTGCATCGACGCTAAGCTCCCCGTGCGATATAACTAGGTGAAGGGTAACTTCAAGGCTATAAAACATTTGAACTTGTTGGCCACATATGGCCAAATTGTCACTTACGTTATTAACGAATAGAAAACCTAATCGATACTGGCTTGAAATACTTTTATGGTGTAATTTATAGTGTTAGTAATTTAATAAATGTTTTGTAAACTTTATTATAATATATATATATACATATATTTATAATATCATTATCATGCATTGATCTAAAATGCGATTTCGGCCCTGTTAGAAGTAATTGGAAAAGCAGGCTGTCAGAATTTGGCCTTATGTTGGTGTTGTCGCTCGACCCCGGATGCTGTGGCGTAGCACTAAGGATAGGTGTGAATGTTTTCTCAAGGTGAACTAAAGACGGCAAAGAGAGGGATAGTATAACACCACACGATCCTAACTTATCCTAACCTAACCTAGCCTATGGCACAGAACGACCCTAAATTTGTTCAACATGAGGTGGAAAGTTTTTGGTTGGATTATGGGAACGAATTTGTAGGATCTATAGGGCTAAATTAGTATAAGGATAGGCTCGAAATAGTACTGTTATAGTATTGGTGGGGTCAAATTAATATTTCTACAAAGTATATTTTTGTTTATTGGCACGAAATAAATGTATGTTTGATGATGTTAAGCCTATTGTTTATTTAAATAAAATACGGTTTAAATACGAAAGTATTTACATGCTTGATGTCACTCCCCAGTTTTACCACACCAGAGATACGCTATTACTGAATAGAACCTGCAACCAATCAACTTATTAGGCCTCTCATAATTGTACTTCGGCCCAACTTATCATATCCGAAGCATCAGACTGACGTATAGTTAGCGCTATCACACGTAAGACCCTGGTGACATGGTGGTCTAGGGGTAAGGTGTCGGACTTCTGTGCTGGGGGTCCGGGGTACTATCCTCGGTTCCGGCATAGATTTATCTGATTAACAAACCCTTCCTTCGCCTCTGACAAGACGTGTATTAATCACAACCTGTGAATCAGGGGAATGCCAGGCCTCTACCGTGGTTCGGATTCCACGTTAAATTGTAGGTCCTACATTTCATCTCACCATCACATTACCATTACACATGAGCGTAAATGCGTATAACCCAAACGGTTAGTAAGACGCGGTGCTAATAATAATAATAATAATAATAATAATAATAATAATAACAACAACACATGTAAGAAGTGGAAAGTGAGCCCATCCCATTAAAACTAAAAGTAGAATAACGGGTTGTAAAACGCCTCCTGAATAATATTTGTTCCAATCAAATGTGTATAACGCAAAACCTTGACACTTTTAGGCGTTCTTTAACACATTTTTTTTTATCAAATCGCGTCTTACTATTTATTAGGGTTGTCTGCATTTGATAACACTAATGAGGTAGGAATGCGAAAGGTTTAATTTAGAGGAACTGTGTGAATATAAAAAACAACCAGCCGGGATTTGAACTCCAAGTTTTCTGTCACCATAAAACTAAACTAGACGAGATTGACGTTGAGACCACGTGTCCATTGAGGTATAGACAACACTTATACACTTAACGATTATCTTATGTTGACGCACTTCACAATGTAATGATAATAATAGTAACAATAATACAGTAATAAGAAAATATGTTATTATAATAATGATGTATAGCATAAAAATAAATCATATTTATCTTTTAACTGTAAAAATCGACACTACTCAACAAAATTGGCAACTGAGCGCTCCAAGGTTTTGTTTGGTAAGGAATAGAAGATTTATTTAATTTAAAAATATACTTTATGAATTGTTTTTAATTCGGGAGATTTAGCATTATATTTTTAAAAACACATAATTTTTTTAACTAAAGCCTACTTTAAAACTAATTTGACCTAAGCCCGTTTAGACTATCAGCATTAAAATACACTAATAGGGTAGGAATAAGGGAAGTGGAATTTATTGGAATTGGACTAGCGTTTGAATGGATTTAGAGAGGCAAACCATTTAGGGAAATCATCTCCCTCAGTACACCGAGTTAGTATTAGAACCCTGATACCTCCGATATAGGTGAGGCAGTCTACTTCGGGTGTAGCACAATAGGCTATGCGACTACCTAAGTGAACTTTCAAAATTTAATTGGTACATACAATCTTGGATAAGGCTCTTAAATTTGCTATCTAACCATAAATTACAGTCACTTTTCGGAAATAATATTCAGAGTAGCATTTGACCACGTATGGAAATAAATGTTTTCTCATACCTACCTTTTACGGTTTTGAATTATTCTAAGCCACATAAAATTAAAACTAATAGTACACAGAAGTAAAAAAAGCCATAACCTAAGTAGCATAACGTAAAAACTGCGTGACTATGAACTATTAAAGTGACGTAACATTTACGCTAAGTAATTTGTATTTTGCGTGCTCGGGCAACGTGACGTTTTGTAATACATTTCCCAGTTCGGGTAAGAGGGGCCTTTGACTCAATATTATCGACACCAGTGATATATTTTCACCTACAGGTACTAATGAATAATTCTGATGAAGTCACACGAGTAATTTGTTTAAGAGTGTGCGTGCGATATTAAATGTGAATATACCATTTTTACACTTATCATGATAACGAGAAAATTACTACAGGTGACATGATCTACAATCTAATCTTTTATTCTAGTATAATTAGGGGGATAACCGGAGGTATTTGTGAAGAAGCGAGTAACCATATGTTAAAGCTTTTTTTGTACAGAGCCTAATTTGAAATTTCGGAGTCTATAGCTTGCTATGGTTATTGTTAAATGATCAATGGCAGTGTTTGAACATTATAATATTAATACAATGACTATTATGTAGTGGTTCAATCATTAATTAGGGTTAATCTCACGATAAGCGACTGAAACCATCTAAAATAAAAAATTAGGATTACTAACAAGATATTTTTAGGAATTGCACCAACGGTTTATTAAGATTTAAAACATTCATACCCGTATTGGTGGGTATCTGAGGTTAGCCAACCATTGTTGAATAGTAGGTGAACTATATTTATCAAACAGTTCTATTTGACTAATTTTTTATAAGTTACGCTGATAAACCTTTATTTATCATCACTCGCCTTATTTATTATAAAACTATATAATAATTATTACATAACAAATTTTTTAAACTTTTATAATACCTCCTGCAGTAGCTTTGAACTTAAGTAAATTCTATATTAATAATGGCTTATTAACTATTAATTATAAAATATTTAATCATTTATCTAAAGTAATTTTCAATTATTATTTATCTACAATTTACTAACACAAATCATTTTAAATAGATTCCAGCTGTTAAACTATGGGATCTATTTTTATGTATTGATACTGTTGTTAATCCTGTGACGTGTTTCTCAAAAAAATCCAATTGATTTCTAAATTATATTTTATGTAAAATGTGTGGTAGGGATGGATGAATAAATGTACTATAGACCTACATAAAGAACTATACATATTATATTACTTTACGTGTATGTATATATTTGTATAAGCAAAAGCGCACCTAAAGCTCTGTTTATTGTAAACAGAGCAGGGCTCATAAAAACCCATGTAGGACCTAATGCACCATTATCTTCCCTTACCTCTGACCCCCTCTAAGCCCCCTTTACTCACAAACCTTCCCCTTTTCCCCTCTCTTTCCAGCAAATAAACTTTGGTCAGTTTAGTTTGACCTCGATAATGTGTACCTCCAACAGTAGATAGAAGGGTTAATTATTGTGGTTTTCTGACTTTTATCTTAAGGTATAAAATTTACATATTGTAGTGACCGTTGAAAACTGTGTTGTTTTTGGGGGGAGGGGGTAAGTAGGAGGGAAAGGTGGAGGTAAATTAGGGGTGGAGGTCTTTGAGGTAATATTTTACGCGAGTTTTATTATGGTTTATGTTCTTGGTGTTGAAATATATTCACTCGACTTACTTAATCTGTAGAAATACATTTTGTTCCAGATGGCTTGTAAAAAAGAGTTGTAAATATTTATTAACTTTACAAGAAAAAAATCACAGTTAAAATAATTCAAGATAAATTACGTGACTTATCTTTCCTTTTAATTCAATGCCTGCGTATTCTTGTAGGAAGGCCATATATTAAAGCTACACAAATTACTATGTCTACTTTATATATATTCATACGTCAAGTCATGTGAATTGTAGGTGTAATTTTTGATATTATAATAAAATAACTCTGATAATATTGTAAAATGTTAGCAATATTGAAAGTTAGAATATTTGTTTGTACTCTCTAAAACCTTCCACCTACCAGATACCTACTATAGGACCTTCCTTAATATATTCCGGAGTATGGATGTGAAAAAGTATCGATACTTTGCTAATATCGATATTTTACTTTTCAATACTGGTTTTTTTTACTAGATATTTTTTTTCCGATACTTTTACTGATATTAGTACTTCCCCCCTCCCCCCGTATCAGATTGATATCAAACGAAACAACTTTTTTGTTATCATCATGCTAGAATTAAAATGTTTACTAGGTTGGACTGTGGAGGATGAAAAAAAAATCAATATTGATACTTACTGTTGATGATACTTTTCTTTCGATACTTGAATGGTATCGATATTTTTCTTCCGAGACCTTTAATAAATACAGTATCAATACTTTTCTTTCGATACCACATCACTTAACCGGGGGATGGTAATGATCACTTGTGTTTATTTCCCACCAGTCGTTATAATAATAAAGCAATGATACAAAACACTTCATCAGACGCGTTTCAACACTAATCCGCTGACGTGAGCTCGGATTAAAGCGAGGGCGGATATGCGTCCATGACAAATGTGCGTAATACCAGGGTGCGTTGAGGTCAAAATGACAAGGACTACGAACGGAATGAGATCTACAACGAGAAATGAAATTAAAGCTGATTCTAATGGAGGACCACGAGTGACGTGCCAAGCTAAAGATACCCAAAACGGGATGGATTTTAGATCACCACTTTTCTATAAGAAACTCAAAAAGAACTTTTACGTATTTTTTCCCCTCTCTCTCGATTAACATTTTCAGTCAATACGTTGATAACATCTTTGTGGTGAAGCTCACATAACTTATTTTTATTATATAATTTCTTGAACGCGTGATTTCACTCTTTTGATACGTACCGGACGGATTTAAACGATAAATAAAAATCTAGGATACTTTGTTGCTGTATCAAGCTTAAAACAAATGCGTTCTTTGTGTATCATTTAGTATTTTTTATTAAATTAACAGAAATCCTGCCACTAAAGATTAACTATATTTTCCCTAGAACAAGTTAAGTATATAATTAATATTGCAATATATTCCTGTATTTATAAAGTGAAATTTAAAATGTCCAGATTAAAATAAAATATATAATACTATTTAACTATAAGTGGACAGATGAAAACTTAACAATTTAACAATAACTTCTGTTTTGTTTGCATAAAATATAATGAAGCGTATCGATAGCTTAAATTTAATATTTTCCAATATTATTAATTTATTTAAGAACATAATCTTTGAGTAAAGTAGACACCATTTTTTGGGGTTTGTATTCTTGTACACTAAGACATGATATTATTTATAATCTCTTAACCATATTTTTATTTTATATTATGAAATGTGTGTAATGAAAATAAAATGGGAGATTTTAAAATCATTTTATATTTGATGAGGAGTGCAACTATTAACATTTCAAATAAAATAAATTAGGATTATTAAAGGCCTACTATTAACTTTACCAGACTCAGTTCGGTGGCTACATGTTCTAAGGCGCTACTCTTGCAATAGAATAGACTGCTGATGACGGTGAGGTCATGGTTCGATCCCGTTCCGCTGTACTCAGTTTTTTCCGTGAATGGTTTCCCACTCTCTCAATCTCCTTCCACGCGAATGTGGGTACACTTCCTCTAAATTAAACCTTCCTTATAAATAAATCATTAGCACAAATAGTATATAAATGTATAAACAGAATGGGCAGTAAGACACGGTGCTAAAAATACTATTAAGTTTATACATTGGCTTACATTAAATTTTTATTTTAAAATAATAAAATAGTTTAATTTGAAGTAATAAGGAGAATAATTAGTTATGTGAGTGCTTAAACATATTTGTAGACATAGTTGTGTTAGAACTAAGCTAGTAATGCAATTATAAAGTTTGACGAGAGTAATTTTGCTTTTGTGACTAAAGCTATAAGATTGTATTTTAAAGTGAAACACCAAATCTTAGTCAAAACTTAAATTACTTTCTTTTACCATTTTTAATGTCACTATCTGAAGTGTTGAATATATAATTTATTGTTATTTTAATTCATAACAGCTAGGATAATAGTATTGACTGTATTTTAAACGTAAACTACCCACTACGAATAAATAATTGTACCTACCACTCTATATCTTGTTTTATTATTTTTTAGTAAAAATATTTCTATTACAATATCAAGTCTGTATTAGAGACTTGAGCCTCCCCCCACCTTTATTTTTATCGTGTAAACGTGTTTACCTTGTTGTACTTTGACAGATTGGACGTATAAAGTTATTTTGTCCGTTATTATGTAAATCTCTATAGTTTTTTTCCAGCACATGCGATCTTATATCGATGTTATTTTTCCACCCTCATTTTTTTACCTTTTCAACTTATCTGATTTCACAGGTTTTCGGTTCTTTATTCTTGACGTTAGTAAAGGAAGACAGAGCCTGGTTTATGAGATGAAGAAATGGTCACGTAAGAAAATATATTATACAATATGGAATGTATTTGTTTTATTTTAAATGGTAAATTTACTTTGTCCTACTACCCGGACAGGATATCCACATTAATTATACTAATGGAATAGGGTGGAGGAATTTTTTTGCCTGATTTAGCGGTGACTGGGGTTTGGGGTTTGAAAAAGTTCTAGTGTTTTTTAATTGGCTCCCACTATACATCCACGTGATACAATCGCTCTAAGCTCCACTTTCCTCATCTTTGATCCATTAGTATTAATATTTGGGTTGTTTAGAGAGGTGGGGGTAGATATGCATGAACTTATATAAAAAATGCTATATCAATAATTCTTGCATATCTGATATGACCACAGCTGCATTAGATTTATTATTATTACTATTAGCACCACGTCTTAATACTCGTTAGGGTTGTACGCACTTACGCTAATGTGTAACGGTGGGGTGATTGTGAGATGAAATGGAGGACCTTCAGTATAACGTGGAATACGAACCACGGTGGAGGTCTGGCATTTCACACATTCACAAGCTGTGGTTAATATACGTCTTGTCAAAGGTGAAGGAAAGGTTCGGCAATCAGATAAACCTATGCTAGGACCGAGGATTGAACCCCGGACCCCCAGCACAGAAGTCAAGACACCTTACCCTTAGACCACCAGGTCACCAACAATGGCATTAGATGAGTTACTTTTTAAATGAAAAGAAAATGTTATCTTTAGATTCTAGAATACCCAATACAGATATTTAAGAACCGTTGTTGAAGTCACTATATCAAGACAATTAAACTACATGTTTCTTCTGGAACAAATTTTTATTTATTTATCGTATATATACCCATTAAAAAAATGCAAAACTATAAACTTGCAATCCCTATAATCCCACCTTAGTGTCAGTGACTAAAAGGATAATATGAAGAGAGAAGCTTGTTTTAAGAAACTGTATTAGCTAGCATCTCACGTAGGAAAAGATGTACCTAGAACCAAACTATGGAGGGGAATACCCCAGTAAATAAGTTGTTGTTGATCAAACAACTAACATTTGAACCTATATACTGAGTGTGCGTGTGCTTACAATATTACTACAGTTTGTCGTGCCCCACCGCATAATGTCTCATTGAAACTAATTATTGTTTTCGTTACTAATGAGCTGAAATTAGTACCCTCAAAATACTTATCTCGTATTTTTATTTTTCAAATAGAAAAAGTCAACCAATGTACTTTAGCTAATCCTAATCTCTCCAATCGACTGGCTCGCGGACTAGGGGCGCCACCCTTTGGCTTTTCTAGTTTACCGATGATAGGGAGGCCTGTGTTGGAACACCGATTGGGTTTCGTGAAGGTGGGCTTATTATCTAAATAGTTTTCCTGTCTCCCTCCACACAGATTTAGGTATATTTTAATTTAGTTCTACCTTCTATAAACGAATCATGGTTTCCATGGTGATGTAAACAAAGAATGATTGTACAGATGAACCACTGCCCACATAGAAGGAAAGGATGGAAAATTCCTAGGAAAATTGGGTTTTAGTTTTAGGCCACTATTTTTATCAGCATCCTGATTACCTAATCTTTAAAATGATTGCTCGTTTGTCAAAACTTGTTTAGTTATCTTCACATAATTTCTATTACTGGGAACGGGCTTATCAAATTATATATAAAATGATAAAATGTGATAGTGAAAATGAGAGTATAAGTGTTTAAGTGTGTGATTGTGTGAGTGTGAAAATGAGAGTGTGAGTGTGACGTGTGAGAAAGTGAGTGTAAGAGACCGAGAATGAGCAACTGAGAGAAATTGAGTGATTGTGATCGATTGATAGTGAGAGTATGTGTATGTGTTAAGAGAGAAATACCGGAAGAAGAGAAAAAGAGTGTGTGTGTATGTGAGAGGAGATAAAATGTGTGTGAGAAAAGTGAGAGAGAGATAATATAATTGGGAGAATGCATGATAAAGTGTTTGAGAGATTGTGTGTAAGAAAGAGAGAAAATGTGAGGGCATGTAAGAGAGAGTTTGAGATAGAAAGTTAGAGAATGAGAGATTAGCTTAGAGAGAGAAAATTATATTGAAAGAGAGTTAGGAAGAGAGATTTTAAGAGAGAAATAGTTAGAGAGAGAAATTGAGAAACCAAGTTTGAAAGAGAGAGAGTGGGTTTGAGAGGGAAAGGGGAGTTTGGTAAGTAGAAAGTGAGTTTGGGATATAAAGAGTGAGATTGATAAAGACAGTTTGAGATAGTGAGGTTGAGATGAAAAAAAATTTGAGTCAGAGAGTTTAAGAGAGAATTTGATATAAAGGGAATTTGAGAGAGAGAGAGCGATCGATCTAGACATAGCTTAAGAGAGTGAGTGTAATAAAGATAATAATGTGAGAGAAATTGTGTGATAAAGGACGTATGTGAGGTTAGAAAGTGTGTGAGAGAGAATGAGAAATGATCAAAGTATAGAGTGTGTTTTATAGTGTGTGTGTGTGTTTTAGGGGAGAGAGTGTGAGAGCGTGAGAGAAAGAGATAATGTGAAACTATAGATGTGGTATTCAAATATTACGGTACTTTGTTATATCATTCCCTCAAAATTATCAACATGGAAACATGAGTGAACTTACTGTATTTGTTAGAATGTGAAAAGATAAATGGCATACACAAAATATTATTTTTAAATATCATATCCTAAAAAATTAAGCGATAAAATGAGCACATCTTATTTATTTGTATTGTGTTATTATTTGATAAAGTGAACATCAAAACCCTTTATTTGAATAAGAATGAACTCCAAAATTCATACTTATATAGTTAAAATGGCTATATTTTTAAAAACATTATTCAAGATAATGTTATCGTTTTTGAGCTTAAAATTTATAATACATACCAAAACATATTTAAACATAATTATACATGCGCGAAAAAATTTTTCATGAATTTAACAGCTTAACTTTTTAATTTTAAAATTATGCTCAATATTATTGATTTAAATGCGAATTAACGCTAACAACATTCCAACAAAAAAAAAATGCATCCCCAGTTTAGGTATCTCAAATTTAGATGGACTATGACCAGCATCCAAAGAGAAATATTAATCCAAATAGAAAATTGTGATGGGTTTGAACCAACAATTAAAGATTGTGTTATTATTTTTTAGCCAAAGAGAGCAATTTTATTTAGAGATATACAACCATGCAGCAAATAACAATTTCCATGGGGCTTAAACAATGAATAAAAAACTGAAAATTCTCTGTTAAAATCACTTTTTCGTGGAAAAATACTATTTTTCCCAACATCCTGGACTCCTGTCTGTTAAAATGAGTGGTCGTTTGTCAAAATATGTTTAGTAATTTCTATTACTGGAAAAGTGCTTATCAATTTATATGTAAGAATATAACTGTTTTAATTTATAATATTGTTTTGTTTTACAGTAAAATTGATTACCCTTGCTAACTATCCACATTTTACTTAACTAATTGAGTTGACGTGTTAACATGGTCTAGGTGCTATATACTTAATTACTAGCATTGGGGTTTTGAATCCACTCTGGGTATACTAAGGGTGTTCTTTAAACAATTTCCACAGAAACTTGGGTAAATTTCATCTACATTTTAGATCTCTTTATCTGTACCCTATTTATTGTAAACAAACAACACAGGTAGCAAGAACTGCTACTAAAATTTTTAACATAATTTAATACAGGTATCAGCTTTCAATTGGCTTTACTAACCTAGTTTTTTTTATTAGTAACATCAAAATAATATTTCATAGAATTTAATTAATTGGACTTAATCTAGCAGCAGCTATATAATTTCATCCCCTACCAAAGATTAGTATTCATACATATATCTAAGCTGTCGGATATTGTTTGTAAGTTTTAAGGCGTTCGTTATCAGATAAAATTTTCTAGCCTAAAATAAGCATTGCTTGCTTGAATCATTAAAGTATATTTTTAAAACACAGCTTATATATATATATATATATAACACGTAGATGATTAGAAATTTGTCAACGCACACATCAGATATTTATTGATTGTAATCACTACTGACGGGACATGGCAATAAAAAACAAACCCTACACGTGTTTCTTACCCCCCCCCACCCCACCCACTAATATGTCTGTGTCAGCGTCAGCTGGACTGCAAATTTGTTTTTAGTGAAAGCTTATTTTAAAATAAAGCGATAGATTCATTCTACCAAACTCCCAACCAACGGTGTACACAAACATCTGTTACTACTGCCCCAAACCCTAACTCTGCTTCACCCTGTCTAAACCTTTCCCACTCTACCCCTTGGTCCTCTATAACTCGTTCTCCAATGCTCGCATCTTCTTCAAGGGATAATAGCAATATATATATTTTTTTTTTCTCCCTCCCTTGAAAACAATCTTACGCCGCCACCGCACCTCCCCGGAGTGCGAGTGTGTGTATACGCCATGCATTATCCACATGTGTTACGTCTCGGCCCTCGCAGATACGTGGTGTGACACACGAAAAGGGATCTTTACATTGTTTTGCGTTTAGGAATTATAAAGAAGGTCTTATTATCGCGAATATCCCAACAAAGATAATCCCAAAACTAATCCTGAGAGTTTAACGTTGGTGAACATCTCGTTTCATGTTCCCCTGATACGGAATAGATGTCTTGTCGATGGATGCTTGCTTGTCTGTGCTTGCTTGTCTTGGTGTTTATAATTGTTTCCTTACTGGGCTGGAGAGCTATGAATCTAGCCACGGCTGATTGAAATTTAGGGGTAAAGACACCAAACAATTAAAACCCTAAAAAAGTTTTTAGCAATCTTTGTAAAATTAAATAATTTTTTAGAAATCTGTCCTAAATAATATAAAGTAATTTTATAAAGTAAAAATATGTTACCTGCTTCGGTGGTCAAATGTGGTCAAATGTACTACGCAATAGACTATTTTGCCTTGAATTTGGACAATGGGTTTGAATCCCGACCAGAAATTTTTGTCTGAGATTTTCTTTTTGTCACATAAATTTGTTTAAATTTTAATTTTCCTTGACATGAACAAATATGTAAAGCCTACAACTAATTTTTTGATAGTTTAAATTATTCGTTGATAGCTAGCTACGTATTCAAAATCTGGCTCTTTGTTTGATTTAAAAATTATTATCATAAACATGTTAACATCATTTAAAAAATTTGTACAGCCCAATTTTTATAGGAAGAGTCTTTTAAAAATACTTTTAAAAAATGTCCGCTATAATTGATAGCATTTTACTATTTTATTTGTGTTAATTTATAGACATATATAAAACGTGGCCACTGAAAATCGTATCACTTGACTTATGAGTACATGAAGGTAGATTCAGAGGTTTTTTTAATATATGACATGGCAATTCCTATAATAATTGGACTGTTTTTGCTCAAATATATTACACTATATATTATATAAATAAATATAACATGAATATAATAATAAATATATATATTTGAGTGTGTAATGCGTCTTAATTATCATTCAGACTCTTCCTATATTTACTAAAATGATGCATTTAGGAAAAGCATCTTACGATAAATAAAATCATATGATACTTATATTTAACCCTCAGGATAATTGATGCTGTTGTAAATACTATAAATTTTGTAGTGCGTTATTTGAAAAATTCTCTTTCTCAGTTTGAAATTCGTCTCAAAACAATTAGACGTAACACAATTTACTCGCTCACCAAGGCTGTACTTTAAAATTTAACTGAAGGTCAGGTATAATTTACCATTCCATGTTATAGACCTACACGAGACCCGGATAATCTTCAAAGACTTCAAATTGTACTCTTGACACAATCCAGATAGCCAAAACACCAATCCAACTAACATACACTAAAGCCAGGCGAGCTACCTCATCAAGCCGTATCGCTACGATTCCCTCGCCAAGTTCCGTGCCTGACGCCTTGAGTGCAACATGTTATTTCGTGTTTTCCGTCGACTTATTTCTCCCACCAGACTCACACAACATGCCATGGACACCCTCATTCCCAAATAGTAGTCTCGGACACAACGTCATTACCTGGTGGCTCTCCGTGAAACAATCAGCTAGGTCATATAACTCAACGAAGAAACCCACCCCTTTATTCATGTTCACTTTGGATTACTGCCCAGTCAGGCCATACGCATATTTACACCTATTTAATAAGAATGAGGAAAATATAATTGAGATGAAGTGTACCAATATTGTTGTGGAGTGAAATTAAACCACTATAGTATAACAACCTGTAGGTATAACACCCAACTGGGATTTAAACCCTGCTCTCCCCAAATCTAACAGTATAAGACCAACGATTTGTTTGCATGTAGACTATCAACTAACCTATTAACAATACTTTTAGTTTTGAATTATGGGCTGAAGTTCTAGTATCTTTGATTCGATTTTTTTTGTGTGTGTCTTAATTTTATTTAGAAAAATGACAATGCCTAACAAGTACAGTAGTCCCGTGGCTTCTTTGGTGCTGACTGACAGCTCACAGATCACTTTTGACAGTCGACATTTAGGTATATACCTAAATTTTGACTGTCAGAAGTGACAGCTTCTAAAGAAATTTTTTTTGCAGATCACATGGTTCGGCGTAGAGATACATAATTTGTTCTGGTAACTTTTCAAAGCTGTCAGTCAGCACCAAGAAGTCATGGGGCTACTGTAGGTTAGCAGATACCTACAGCCTAACAATATACTTTATAAATTATATTCAGAATAATTTTTTTTTTTAATGGTTACTGTTTACATTATTAAGGCTCTAGGATTACACAATTGAATATTACATTAGATTATGTAGCTAGCTGGTAGCTTGGTTTACAATCTAATGCCAATATTGAATATAATGGAATAATAATAATAATAATATTTAGCACCGCGTCTTACTACCCGTTCGGGCTATACGCTTTAAGTACTAATTACTCTAATGGATTAGGACTTGGGAAGGTTGAATTAGAGGAAGTGAGCCCGCATTTGCGAGGAGGGAGAGTGGAAAACCATTTAGGAAAAACCACCCCCAGTTCACCCGACTGAGATTCGAACCTCGATCTGCCCGTCCTCAGCAGTCGAGCTAAACACGACAAGCGCGTTAGCCAACTACGCCACCGAGGCGGGTAATATAATAGAAATAAATGACTTTAATACATATGGTGAAATGGGGTAAATTTGAAATACTTCCCAGAATTATTGGTCTTTAGAAAGGTTGAGAAAGCACATTTTCTAAATAAAAACATTTCTTTCGTCAGGGTTGAGCACCCGACTCCCAGGTACGAGTCAAACTTAATATAATTTCAATAAACTCTGACGGTCACACCCAGCTAATGAAAAAAATTATTCACTTAGTTGTTTTCCCATAATAATGACCCCATGATTCAAATTCACGTCAAAAATAGAAATTGAGTACTTAATCATGGTAAATGAACGGGAAAACTCAATGTTCAGTTATCTCTTACCGTATATAATTTCATCTCTCAAGGGTTGGCGTTATTCAGACGAGCTTCAAGTATTACACGGAAATGTAAGAGGTATTACTTGGGAATAAAGTAATTCTCTCACGCCAAAGTTATGGTGGTTGAGAGGGGGTGAGAGTTAATGTCAGCTATTTTTACAGTCTTTATTATAACAAAACTATTTATGACAAAAATAAATTGCCTTAGTAGATACATTTAGTTTTAACTTTATAAATATTATTATAAAAAACTGTTTTTGAATATTTTTCACAGGTATTGCGGAGTTTTAGCACGACGTTTTTCTCCACATTTAAAATGTTTATGTTCAAATGGCACCAAACCCATGGCAACTCTTAAAGAACTGTTGATATTAATATGCATAGAAAATTAAACTAAACGTATTTACATAAGTAATATTGTATTTATTTGTGCTTAAATATGTTCTTATACTACTAAAAACTGTAAAAAAATCTGATTTTAAATTCTTATTCCCTTCCACATCACCTTAAATATAAAAAGATGCGAGCTAGTCTAGGTAGAGAATGGTGATTATTAGTGTTTTATTTGTACTAACATCACATAGAATAAAGTTTCTAGATTTCGATATTTTAAAATGTAATCAAATATTTAAAAAAAATTGTATACTAATTTTAATTACGCAGATGAATTACCTCAATTTTCATTTAAGGGGAGTGGAAAAATATTTAGTAAAAATATCAATATATTTTACTTTAAATTTAACCCCTGACCTCCCCGTTTAGTGAGAATACAACTAGACAAGTCTGAAAAGCAGCTGATTTGAGTCTACGTTTTTAATCGCATCATTCAAAGGGTCACAAATTTGGATCTTGGAAAAAGATTAGGCCTATTTAAAAAAAATGTTGACTTGTGGATGTGTTTGGGGAGTAAGAATATAATATAAGCTACACATTGAAAATTAAAATGTCGGTATATTTATCATAAGGCATTTCCTAACTTTAATCAAATATTGCCAAAATTAAATAAGAATCAATTAATAGTTGTTAATAATATATACATCAGCAATCATAATCAATCAAAGAAATATTTGGCTTTGTTCCAGACTAAACCAATACATTTTAGTTTTACATGAATTAATGATTTATTTTCCAAAGATTAAAAAAAAGGAGGCCTACATTTTAACATTCAAAAGGGAAAATAAGAGTAACCAATTTTGATAGGTAAAATAGAGAACACGTGCTCCTTGAAGAGTATTGTTGGTAGCCCTAATCTTACTAGTGACCTCTGATCATATGGTCACTGACGTCAAGCTCGTAATATATTGGATTGCCAATAATGGAGGTGTGTTTCCTTTAAGCAACCCCTTCCATTTAGAAAAAAGTCGTTTATATATAACCTTAGACGTTGAATGTACAAATAAAAATATTATGCGTGATTTTTGGCACGAGTATAGTCGAATTTAGGTAGAAAAAAACATTTATAAAAGAAAACTTTTTTAATCATACTTTATAATCATTTCACTATTTTATCAGTGTTATTGGATGTAATGATAATATTTATCATGAGTGATAGTTGCAGATCACATGACTTCACGTATTGATCTGTGAAAGTAGATCTAGTAACTTCTTAGCTGTCAGTTATGGCCTATGAAAACTGGATTGTTGCTCAGGCTCACGCTCTCAAAATGAAACATGGCGTATAGATATTCGTCATGTTACGGAAGGCGACCATGACTCATAACGCCGCATTCGGAATAAACTCGGCCGCACTGTTAATAATGAATGAATAGCATTTCAACACCACGTGACGGCAAAGGCTTTGGGAGGTTAGAGAAATGCAACGGGGGAGTAAGGGAGGGGAACTAATGGCTTGTCCGTGTTTAATGCTGCTCCCCTAACTTTCACAGCATTCATGTTTCATTAAAGGACGTATATTTAGCACATGTGACCTCCCTTCTCCCTAGTATACATTTCAGCCCTTTGGGTATCACATTTCTGAAGGGTATGTTTTGGTTCGTTCAAGATATTTTTTACAATAAGGGTAGTTTTGATATATATTACAACATATTTGCAATATATTTAAATTGTTTGTATTTTTGGGATTCATGCTCTTACAGTTATTCTCGACTCGTTTGATATTAATTTATTTAGACTAAGTTCCACTAAAAATTACAATATCAACACGGGAATCAAGTCCAGGACCTTTGAATTTGCGTGCTCAGTGGTAGAGTATTGTCACGCTAAAACAAAGGCACCGCGTTTAATTCCCGTTTATATATTGTAACTTTTCACTTGTTTGAATTTTATTCAGCTTTAAGGACTGATTCTATGTATCCGTTTATGATACACCTGAGTTATTATTTTTATTTAGTTTAAATTGTCAAAGTAAACTTAAGAATATTTATAATAAAAAATGAGTTTATATATCAATTAAAATATTTTGAAGGTACAAATAAACGATGCTATTGATTGCTAAATAGTAGTAGTAGTACTCTCTTAGTTAGTTGCATGGTCTAAGGCGTTACTATCGCAATATACTGGACTGCCAATGACGGTTAGATTTAGGTTCGAATCTCAGTTTGATATGCTGAAGGTGCCTTGTACAAAATGTTTTTCTACCCTCCCTCCACGCAAATGTGGGTACATTTACTCTAAATTCAACCTGTCTCATCCAAATAGTTTTTCATAGCTAGTACTGTGCGTATACCTATAATACTAATGGGTAGTGAGAAGTGATTCTAGAATAAACTGACGGATAAAGCCAGATAAATATTTAACAAAGTGTTTTAAAGATATTATTGTCTTTTTTATTTTAATAAAACTAGATATTAGGTTTTTATAAATCAAAATAGTCTAGGTTTGTAGCATCGTATACTGAGTAGCAGCTATTCTCAACTAAATGTTGTCATAAAAAAAAATTGAACTCGTTTAACATTACTAGAAAATATTATGTGCACAATACGACATTCAGGAACAAGATAATATAAAAAGTTTTGCATAAAGGACTGTAATGTAAAGTAGTTTTGGTGTCTATTCGATGCCCATTCTTCATACTTGACAGTTCCACTATCTCGAATACAAGGAAGGGAAATGTAACTTCTAAGGCGCTAAGAACACGTTTTTGAGACTGAACATCCAAATTTTTTTTTTTCGTTTAGCTAAATATTCACTTATTTTTATATTCTTATTGCATGCCGAGTTTTTTTTTTGCTACACAGTTGCTTCATTTTGTTTCTCTCATACATCCCATGCTTGTTTTTTCTCACTACTATGTAAGGGCTCTTTATAATACGACACTTACATTTGTGTGGATGTGTTTTCATAACACATTTCCATGCAGACAAATACTGTTCATATTTTGTTCACGACTTCTTTATTTATTCTTAGGTTATTAACTTTAATAATATTTCTACTATGCTCCACTACCATGAGTGTTGACCTTTACCCAAATATATGGGAGATGTATTAATGATACGTATTAGCATAGGACAACCAGTTTACATAATTTAAGAATGAAATAAGAAAAAAAAACTATTGATGCATTCGTCTGGAAAGAGTATGTAAATAAATTGTGAGGGGGAAACTAAAACTACTACAAACTACTAACTACTAAAACTACTACTAACTTTGGACACAGGAGACCAGGGTTCAATTTCGTTCGCACGCCCTTAGGATATGTGCTTTTTATAAGTTGGTATTTATTTCCTAGCCAAGAAAATACTAGTGTGGGACCTTTAAAATCATTACTCTCCTTCTGTTTTTATATACTAATAGGTGTAGTCGTAGGTTAACCTAAACAGATAGTGGAACGTATAATATTAAAATAAACAACCTTTACTTTGGGGTAGTATTCAGGATTAATATCCGTGCCAGTAATGTAAAGCTAGGATTATTATAACATGTCAATCATTCTAGTTGAGTAAACGTCTCATGTAACCACACTAGCTTGATATATTTTTTTAAGCTGAAATTTACGTAGCATGGGTGTTTAATGTATTCATGGATAAGAGATCCTTGTGAGGACGCGGTAGTTGTACAAATGGACAATGTGAATGTGAGTGTGCTGTTTTATACAGTTGATGCCTTATTAGTGAGTGAGACTGAAAGTGACTTGCAAAATGTATTAAATCGTTTGAATGTGGTGACAGGCAGAATGGATCTTCTTATAAATGTCTCCAAAACTAAGGTGGTGGTTTTTGATAGGGACGGATCAGGAAATGATTGTCAGCTTAGTATAAAGAGGAAATTGATTGAACAAGTGAATGGTTTTGTGTATCTGGGTAGAATTTTATGTAAAAATGGAATGATAGATGATGAAATTGACCAACGTGTAAATGCATCTAGTAGAATAGTTGGATGTATGTGGATTATTGCAACGAATGAGATAGTATCAAAAGAGGCAAATAAGACTGTATATAAAAGTGTCTTAACGTCAACATTGTTTAATGGTTGTGAAGCGTGGGTTTGTCAGGAGAAACATAAGAGCAAGGTGAATGCGGTTTGAATGAGATATCTAAGAAATATGTGTGGAAAAACTCGTATGGACAGAGTCGGTAATGAACGGGTGATGAAGGAGTGTGGTTTGAAAGAGAATCCGATAGGTAAGTGTGAAAGATGTGTCTTAAGTTGGTTTGGGCATGTTGAGAGGATGAGTGTGGATCGAGTGACAAAGAAAATGTATGAAAGTAGAGTGTGTGAATCAAAAGTAAAGTGTAGGCCATGTTAGACGTGACGTAATTTTGTAGACGAATGTGTGAAAAAAGAGAAACATTAAGAGTTTTAAGAATAAAAGAGCATATATTACTCGTTGTACGGATGTTGTTGAAGCAAAGGGCGTATGCAATCACAGGGAAGTGTGGACCCTTATGGTGAGGATGGATTAAGTATGGAGCTACATGCACAATTTGTTTGCCTGCCCCTTAAGGAAACGTTGTGATTGGGTATGTATGACATGTAATGTAATACTATGTAATGAATGTGTTTAGCATATGTAGTGTATGAAGTGTATGTATAAAAAGTTTCAGAATTACTTATTTTTAAAAAGTTTTTACATTATCAAGTCTATGTGATTGTACGGTTAAATATATTTGAGGATGCTTGTTACACTGCTAGTACACTTTTATTTATAGCATTAAAATTAATACTACACATTTTATTATTAACTTATCTGTATCTCAAAAAAAAAATTAAGTATGCAGGTAGTACTGTTTCCTTGAACTAAATTTGATTAAAAATAATACTTTATTTAATTTTTGTTTTGTCCTTTTCACATATAACACAATGTATTCTTTTTTATTTTCCTTTTTATGGGAACAAGATAAAAATATATTGAGATTAAATCTCCATTTATATGTGATTAATTAAAAATAAGTTTATTAAAACCACTCTTGAGTAAACAATAAACTTTATAGCTTATTTTGGTACTTAATATTTAAAAATAGTTCATGGTCTAAATTTTGTACAAGCCAATCTAAGTAAAAATAATTTACCTAATTGAAAGTGAGAGTTTTTCCAAAACACAAAGCTACAGTACCAACGGGTTAAAAAAAACGGCAATTTATTACATGATTAATGCTAATATTATTCGGGGTGTAGGCCTATAGGTGTAGTCTCTAGTTTAAACCCAAACTACCAACAAATGACTATTCCGGAAACAACGCCGCACTTGTCCCTAACTACCCACTTTTCTTTTTATCCGTAACAGTACTGGGATTAAACAACGGCCCTTATTATGTGGAGCTCTACTCTCTGACCATTCGGACATAATGATAGGATTTTAACGCTGTAAATTAGTTCTAAAAACACACAGGTTTCTCCAGCCTAGCAAAGCTATCCCCAAATACAAAACAAATCCCCCCCCCCTCCACCATTTCACCCTTTGAAAATCAATCCAGGAATAATTTACGATGTACAAGTGAGCCGTAACAATTGTATAAGGATGAGCGTTGAAAAGGAGTCATGGGGTGGTGAGGGGGTTGAGGGAAGAGCTTAGTTAAATATAATCCTCAGGATAGCGTGTAAATTTCCGCGCGGCGAATTATGAACACAGATTATCTCATTTTGTAAGGGAGGGGGAATGTTCCTCCAATTATGTTGTTTTCAGTTCGCGGCAGTGGTAGAGTATAGAGGTTCGTTTGTATTGAGGTAATTATCAACTTTCGGGAAAATTCACGGAATAGGGTGGAAGAAAAGGGTTGAAGGTGAGAGAGTATAGAGGAAGATTGTGCTGGATACTTTGGTTCGTGGAATAAAGAAAGAGGCTGTAACACTTACTGTCTTTGTCCGGCGATCAATATTTCCTACCTTGATTTCTACAGAAGAAAGCAAATAAAGTGATCCTCATTTATTTCATTCGTTGGTAAAGTTGTACACGGTTATGCGGCGTACCTCTTCTAGCTGTGTTATGCAAACGTTTTGAGAGTCAGCGTGAGAAAATCACGAGTGTACTGTCAATAGCTTATAGTCCCACGGGCAACGTGTAGCTTAGATAGCATCGATGATACAGGAACTACTTACATTAGTTCCTTACTTCTTTTTTTTAACACCTCATCTTACTACCCATTCGGATTATACGCTTATGTACCAATTACGCTAATGGTTTGAAGTATTAGGAAGGTTATATTTCAG
Source organism: Timema shepardi (assembly GCA_902151425.1). Classification (NCBI taxonomy): domain Eukaryota; kingdom Metazoa; phylum Arthropoda; class Insecta; order Phasmatodea; family Timematidae; genus Timema; species Timema shepardi. The sequence goes on along the minus strand of CABFVX010000251.1, from coordinate 242,209 downwards.
GAAAGTGCATCCAAATTTGTGGGAACGGAGAGTGTAAAACAATAGTTATGGAAAAAACCTACATTAAATACACCCAAACGAGATTTGTACCTCAATTTCCCCGTCATAAGCAGTCTAGTCTAATGCGAAAGTAGCGCGTTAGGCCATGCGGCCACTGAAGTGGGTTAAGTTGCTAACTATCCGTTGGAATATATGAGCTCTTAGAAGTACTCGCGTGCTTTTCAAACGTAGACTCCCAAAATATTGCGTTAAGAGATTATTGGGATATTTGTGAAAAACTGGAGTAATGGATATTAACCGAGGAATAAGGTAGGAGCTTGGTGGTTTATTCTTTAGGAATTGAGGGTAAGAGATATATTTAAATACCTTATTATTAAAAGTAGAGGCAGTTTCAAAGCAACTCCAAAATTATCTGTCAGTTAAGAGAAGCATTAATTAAAGGCCAACATTCATTGTATCGATGTAGCTTTGGACCTCCTAATAGCACTAGATTAATAATAACAAAAGTTTACAATTTTTTTAAAACAAATGTAGGTTTATTTTAGCTAAAACTGAAGTTCAATTCGAATCCCTATCGGTTGTACTGAGGGTGGTTTTTCCTAAATTGTTTTCCACCCTCCCTCCATTCAAATGCAGATACATTTCCTCTAATTTCAACCTTCCTCATTCCCAACACATTAGTGTAATTAGTACATAATATAGGCGTTACCAAAATAAAATATATAAATATGGTTAGCATCTATTTAAACATATTATTTTGGGAATAATTCGTAAATATTATTCTTAGTTTAATTGATTTTTACGTGTAATTAAATGCTAACTGCTTAAGTTAGGTTGATTAAATAAGTTTATTTAAGTAATGGAAAAATAATATATATTTTCTCCTTGACACAATGCAATATTTTATTGCTAAGCATTGGGTTTATTAAAAAATAAAGATTTATTAGTTATCGTGTGTTCTAAAGGTTCTTTAATTTTATTCAGGCGACTTTTATGATGATAAATTTATGTGTAGCCCAATGAAACCAAACTTCAGGGAGCACTATGATAAACGACTACCATCGGAATGGTTTAAAAACATCGCTCAGAAAAGTTATAGTCATATTATTTTATTCCTAATGAGCCTACAACTTTAACTTCGGCACTATATTTATATTAAAGTTACATTGTATTTCTATAAATTATAACTATTATTCTAAGAATTCATATAAGCTAAAAATAATGGGTGTCTTATAAAAACAAAATAGTAGTTTGTCTAAATAATATTTGAACTTTATTTACCTGTAGTTTTGGAAGACATATACTAGATTGCAAATATTTTACCAAAACATTTAACTTACCTTTTTTATAGTTGTTTTATTTTTACTACAGTCATTCTGTATATTGTTTAGCGTTTGTGTCTACTTGAAATATGTGTTATGTACTAATCAAACGATACTTAACGACTTTATTTTCTTTCAACAGGCAAAAACCATCCTTACAAGTTATGTATTTAAAAATCTGTTTTATAAAAGGAAAAATCGTAGAAATAAATAATTGTTAAACTACGATATTGTGATTTAAAGATTAAATACTAAATATAAAAACAATTTTGTGAAATTTCCCCACGGTCGATTGAAACTAGTTTTCACACTTATATGCTAGTTAGACTACAAACATTTTCATTGCTTTGTTCATAGATTAGGATATTAATAGTGTATATCTTATTAATTTACTATTACATTAATGCATGTTTAAAAACAGCACTGGTAAACTATATAAACATAATTAATATCTCAAGCTACATTAAAACGCTTTATTTTATAAATTCTTCAAACTATCGAATCAAAAGATCCTTCCTTTCAATTCTTGATCCGTGCTAGGTGGGAGCTATAGGGGAAGGTTTTGAAATTTGGCAACGTTACTCTCAAACGTAGGCAGAGGGAATGAGATGGGGTAGTTTTGCTGATCGGAGCTAAAGGGTCGGTTGGTGGGTGGTTTGGGGGTGGTGTTAAAGAGGGAGGTTTGGGGGGAGTTTGAAGATAAGAGATTTTCTGGAGATTTTCCCGCTAAGCCTCACGCGATTTAACAGTTGCAGAATTTCTGCCACGGAGCTTTTTACGGAAACGGTAATGGCAGTTTTTTTAAAAGATAGTATAGGTATGGTACTTAGTATGTATGCGGAGTAGTTAACTCGAATGTAAGTTACTTTATCCAAAAGGATTTATTACGTTTCGTTCTTCTTTCGCTGCTACGTATTTACTAGTGGATAGAACACTGTTTCTTGTCTCATTATTTGTTACAGAGGCCTAAAGTAGAATCACCAATGACACAGCTTCAATCTCAAGAGAAGCTAAATTATTTAGGGCGGAATTAAGTTTGTTCTTATTTATTTACTCTAGATCTTGACACTATGGTTGGGTATTTAATTTTAAATGTGTTAATAAGATAGTTTGTAAGTCATATTATATTAGAAAGCACACATTTAAACCTAAATCCTCAGTGTGGTGGCAGAGGGCTCTATTACGTTAGATGTTACCCGCCTCGGTGGCGTAGTAGCTAATGCGCTAGTTTTGTGTAGATCTATATTGCCAAGGACGGGCAGATCAAAGTTTTGAGTCTCGTTTGGGTGAACTGGGGGTGTTTTTTCCCTAAATGGTTTTCCACTTTACCTCGGTGCAAATGCGGGTTTACTTACTATAAATGCAACCTACCCAAATCCTAACTCATTGGCGTAATTAGTACTTGAGCGTACAACCTGAATGGGTAGTAAGATGCGGTGCTAAATATATATTAAGTTAGATGATTATCTTTGCATTTGTTCACCTTTAGTGGTTGGAGGGGAATCCAGAACGAGATGCTGGTTTTAAACACGTAGTTCTGACTGTAGTTCTGACTGTATCTCTGACTGTAGCTCCTACGTTCTCTCACCCCGCTCATGTGGGTGTATTTACTTTAACCTACGCTCATTTCTAGCCATTATATTAGGTCGATAATACTACCTGTGTTGAGCACGTTTATATAAAAAAACTAAACAACTATAATAAATTATTGTATTTTGGTTGTCGATAGAAAAGTTATTTGGGTTTTGTTTTAATAATGTGAAATTAAAAAATTGACTAATGTGAAGTTTCACATAAACAAGGAGTGTGAATGGACATGGTGCGCCAGGGTTGCCTTTTGTATATTATAATAGTTTATAATAAGAGGTTTTTTAGTCAACCGGTTAAGAAATCATTAGTCTTAAACCATGTAAAACAATTGATACAACATGTATATCAACTAAATTTTATTAAAAAAATGATTTTTTCATCCATCTCTGAACCCCACCCAATGCTGTACGTGTTCAATAAAACCAGCCCAAAATATACATATTTTACACTCACTCTTGCTCCTACTAAAGCCCTATATTTTCTCGTCCTCTACGGCCCGACCCCACTTCCTGCTCCTCCCCCCCTCCCCCCACTAAAAAAAAAGATTGTCGTTGGTGGGTGCTAATAAATTTTTGTAAGGTGGGGCGATTAAAATCTCACGGGATGCTTTCCCTCCCTTCCCTTCAAAAGCTCTTGAATCATGACGTCACACAGACTGATACTAATCGTTTTCGTGGCCGTGCTCCGGGTTATAAAGTGTGCAGATATGAAGGGATGAGAGATGGTGAGGTTGGATAGGGGGATGAGGGAGGGACGGGGGTGTTTAGGAGAGGGAGGTATCTAGTATCATCGTGACCACTACTGGGTGTATGTACTTCACATACAGTCGGGTACAAAAATAGCAAACACATTTTATGTTCACCAACGTACTAGGGTCGGCTTAAAATATATGCTAAGAGGTGGATAGTTAAATCCGTAGGCAATAAAATGTCCCTGTTATAAACCTGTGTGGGTAGCTCGAAAACAAAAATGTTTGTCATGCCAAATATTAGTGGTTTATATTCAGTTATATTCAGTTGACTCAAGTTATTCAACACACAAACTTATTAGTTGATAAAAAAATATATTTAATTATGGTGTTTAAATGATTTAATTCTCTTTTACTGAAGAAAGTTATGTTTGTAGGTTATTTTCGATATTTAATCAACCAGTAACTAGTCAAATAATATTTCCAGCGTCTATCGAAAGAGAAAATACAAATTAGGTATGAGATAAGGGAGGTCACTTGCTCAATTGAAGAAACGTAATTTGTATTCATTATGTTGAAGCAGTGGGGGAGAGGGTATATATCACCCAATTAAAAAGTTAATTTAGTCACTTGGTCTGGTTTTCAGGTGAAAGGAAAGTGTACAAAGCGTTTAGAGCAATCCTATTAAAATTATTTCTCTCACGAGTACTATGAGAGTATTTTATTTTGACAATTTAAGTTTAAGTTTTTATTGCCATAATTTTATTTGATATGTGTGCAAATATATAAAGCTTAAGATTCGTTCTGAATGGACGTTCTAAGTTATTAGGTGTTTAATCTGGGTAAATTCTCTTACCTTAGTTTAGTTTTTTAACTGTTTTCTGAAGAAAAAAAAAATGTTTCAAAGGTTTATTTGAAAGATACGTTTTAATTTACCGACATAAATATTTATGCCAACAAAACACGAGTATAACAGTTCATGTCGGGGGAACAAATGATTGAAAACGCAGATTAGTTAAAACAAATTCTATCACGTATTTTAATCTTTCTATATTAAATTTATCGATAAAAAATGGAATGGTGTAAAAACTTGTGCCAGTGGATATTTTCAAACAAACTACAGAATAATAGCAGGAATGTATATTTAAGTATCCACTTGCACATTTTTCTTATCACGTTAAATAGTTATATCTAGTTTAGCAACAACTTAATAAAGTGGTCTGTGAGTAGATTTGTTTTGTATGAAGTTCACCGGCACTAGCGTGAGGAGATGATGGGAAAACAACCGGAGTAAAACCACCCAAAGTGCTAGAATCTGCTCAAGTGGGGCAGCAATACACACATGTTAACTCTCGGTCATTTTCAGCACAATTGAGAAACTTCTCATTTCCAACATATTTTACAATATAGTGAAACGTATTATCACAATGGATGTTTTCAAATTGATGTATTGTGTCGCGAGAAAAATAAAAACGAAACACGTGCTATTTAAAATTATTTCACAATAGTAGATGTATCTGCCTGTTAGCTGGCCCCATGGTATAGTGGTCAGTGCAACTTGCTACTGACCTAGAGGTCCCAGTTTCAATTCCCGGCTGGTACCTTAGGTATTTTTCCCTAAATGAAAATTATCCTAACGGTCACCAGGGTTTGTTTGGTTAGGCTAAAGTTAGGTTTAATACTACTCCACACCTTCATAATCACCATAATCTCATTGCCTGTACGACGGATAGACAACCTTTGTATATGTACACTGGGTGTCGTTTTGTGCAACCAGAGCGACTAAAAGTCTGCACACACTGACTATTGAATTATATAACACAAAAATGGTCAAATATGCCATAAGCTAAAAAAATAAAAAATAAAATCGGTCTCTTAGTATCTCGCTTTGTAAACGTAAACGCGCTGATTAAGTTGGTTGGTTTTGAAATACTTTTTAGTTATGTTTTCCAAGGCAGTGTTGGCGTGAATAAAAAGTAAAACCGAAGTTATTTTAAACCACTCCTAGTGGACAATGTCAATGGGGATGAAGTCTTGTAATTGGCTTAGAGCTCGTCAAATAACTACTTTTCTGTTCTGTTCTTGTTTTTTTGGCAAAGGAACTTTAAGAAGAAGTACGTTTTGATTCTCAAATAACTGTGTATCCACTTGAAAATTAAATGTATTTATAATCAACTGTTTTAAGTTTGCGTTGTAAAGCATTAAGTGTCAACAAATAGTCCTGCTAACTTTTGAAATGCTGCGCTACTCAAGTAAATTCCACTCTCAATTTTTCAGCGGACGTTTGAAATCAAGCTTAACGGCCTTGAACTCACGGCCATGGGTACGGACAATAGGTCTTGTATCCAATCACTGAGTGATAAGTTAACGGTACTGAGTCCGGATTTTGTGATTAGCTTTGAAACAGGCTGAGTGAGATAAACCAGAACTAAAAGCCCACAAAACACAAGTATTTCACAAGAGTGCTGCGCCGAGTTTTATGCACTCCTCTGTACTATATATTACACTCCTCTGTACTATATATGACACTCCTATAAATCCCGCACTAACTCCTAGGTTGACTACTGCATAGGGTGCGAGGAGGAGGGGCAGGGTGATGGAAGGGGGAAGGAAGGGGTTGAAGCGAAAAATAATAATAAAAAAGAGGCTGGAGGATTTTTTTATTAGTAAAAAAATTAAGGTCATGTGTTATCTAGTTATGTTAGTGTTAGTTTATGGGTAGTTTGTAATTTTAGGATGACACGTGAAATTGAAACTTTTTTTATTTTATCCCACGAAAGAAAAAAAAAATGTATTAAACGGTATGATTCTTACATTTTTGCAATGATAAAAAATAGTCCTTGTAATTATACAATAAAAAAATATGTTTTCCTGGATATAAAAATACATCCATTTCTTATAAGAAAATGTAAATTTCCATGTAACGATAATTTAGAGATTACGACGGACAGCATATCATTTAACAGGGTTAATGAGTTTAAACATTTAGTAAAATTTTAGCTATCAATAACGATATTATATTTAAAAAAAACTAGGTAAAGAATAGTTGGGAAATGCACGCAATTACTCGGACAGTAAGTTGTGGACCTCTCGACTGCTGTCAAGGAATTTAAAACTTAGAATTTACAAAGTCATAATTTTACCCGTTGTTGTCTATGGTTGTGAAACGTGGTCTCTTGCCTAACACGCCAAAAATAAATTTAGAAGGTTTGAAAACAAGGTGTTTAGCAAGATATTTGGTCCAAAAAGGGATGTGGTGAAAAAAAAATCGCATGGCGTATTTTTATCCATTCATTTTGCATCACTCCATATAAAATAAATTTTTGACATAAATAAAATTAGTATTTTGTATTACCAATAAGAAATAACTTAATTTATGGGTAGGACACAAATCCACTCTATATATAAAAACAAAAAGACTGGTGTGTGGTCAGAGTGCCGTTGTACTCTACAAAGTGTGGCAGACACGCATACCGATACAGACTCCAGATAGCGAGCGACCACACCGCTCATTGGCTGTGCGGGGAATATTAGAGGCTGCTATAATACTCGGGAGTCTCCACTGTACACTTTAGATGACAATCTCGAGACTCTGCCACGGAAATTGTGGTCGCCACCGTTTGCCCCCACCTCCTTCCCCATCACCCACAGATCCGTGACTTTTTATTTTATTAGCTTTTATTAGTGTGCCACTAAAACGCCAGTGGCGAGAAAGAAATAATAGTTCAGGCCACGTTTACGTCAGTGAAAATGGTGTTTTGGTTTTTCAGGACCTAGAAAATTGTTTTCTTTGACAGGGAGGATCTATCTACATGGTCTGTCGATTTTTTTAAATGTTAAAATAGATTAATTGATACAAAATATTCTGCTAAAGTTAAAAAAAAGTGTATGACTTTCTTAATGGCCGAATTTTATATTTAATTTTAACGTTAATTGAGCTTTAGTGATTTTTGAAACTGTAATATACATATTTGAAAGAAAAAAACCCGAGCTTGTTATTTTAAGAATGTGTGTGTCATTTTAAAGCAGTTTTAAATGTGATTTAATTTTTGTGAAAGTGACCAGCATGTTAGAATAAAATACATATATATCTAATCATGACGTTGCCTTAAGGGGTAGGCAAGAAAATGTATATCCAGCTCAAAAAACAACTAACTTAACCCACCCTCATTAAACCTCTTCGCGCTACACTCGCCTTACATATTTCCTTCGCTTCGACAACATACATACACCGAGTTATACACACTCTTTAATTCTTAAAACTCTTAATGTTTCTCTTTTTCACACATCGTAAACAATATTTAGACAAGTCTTACATTGCCTACCCTTACCTTTTGATCCACACACTCTACCTTCATATACTTATTTCGTCACTCAATACACACTCATCCTCTTAACATGTCAAAACAAACGTAAGACGCTTGTTCACATTTCCCTTTTAAATTTTCTTTCAAACCGCACTCCTTCAGAAACCATGCATTACCGACTCTGTCCATACGACTTTTGACCACATACATTTCTGGGATATAATCTCATTTCAAACTCATTTACCTCGGCCCTCTGGCATCCAAGGCTTAAGGAGAGGAATTAAAACTAGCTAAGGGACACTTTTATATTCAACAACTTTTCTGTATCAATATTCATACTCTACATAATTTATATTCTGTTTCAAGTTCTCACCTATAATTATCGTTTCTAACCTCTATTAAACAATTTTTTGCTTAATTTCCCTGTTTACTACCATTGGTTAAATTTTAACTATTTCTTTCGACAACTCTGGATCTATCATAATATTACCTTTAAACTTAATGTTAACTTTTTTTACTATAATTAATATACCTTACTTAGTAATGTGTTATTCATTAACATGTAACCTTAGAATATGTGATTTTATTTCTATGTATTATCTAATTTAAATATGTTTTTTGTATTTTAACATATTCTATATTTAACCTGTTCTTGTTCTAGTTGATTTCATATACCTTAATAAGAATTATAAGTTAAAGTTTTTTGCTATAGGTTTGCCATTATTCTATTCAGTATATCTTTTCTTCTATATTATAATGTAATATATATTTATTCAGACTTGTTATTATCCATAACTATTCAAACTCTTATAATCTCAATATGTTTTTTGCTAATTAATTTTTTTTTCTATCTGTAATTTTTTCCTTATATTTAATATCAATTATATCTTTTCATTTATAATCAGATCCTTTTGTTATTGTTTATTGGGTGTTCCTTGAATAATTAATTAGTATTATTTACCTTTGATTTATAACATTTATTTATAGCTTTTGTTTTAAATTGCATTTTTTTTTCAATACTTAAAATTTTGTTGGTCCGAATCCTTAGCTCAGTCAGTAGCGTGTCTCTTTACTGAGCTAAGGGTCCCATATTAAATTACTGACATGACCGAAAAATGTATCACCCAGATCAATTCAAGTCGTGTACTGATATAATCAGTTAATTCAAAAAGTGCGAGTTAAATGCCTCAAATAAATGAAAAAATATATTCTTAGTGCTTATTACATTCATAACTAATGGTAATAGATTGTAAGAATAAAATAATTTTTAACACACGTTCTTTACTCATTGAATGAGTAAGACAAACTTATTTTTTATTTACAGGTAGACTTGGTTATTAAGATAAAGAGAGGGTATCGAGAAAGGTATATACGCCATTATGGAATTATTTATACGGCCTCGACCTACGCCGAAGAGTTAAATATTCCGTCTTAGCGGTTGGCTTCCGGTAATAGACACACGAAGACACACCTCTGACGCTAATCAATTAATTATTTACATCCAACCTAAAACTTTCTGAGGGGCACACAATGTAGAGGGTAGGGGATCTTAAGGCTTGTGGAGAGTCTGTGAGCTTTTAGGCGGAAGGTGAAAATAACAAGTCTCCGTTTCTGCAGCATTATCATGCAAACACACGTTAAACCTTCACATTAATCTTTGTGACGTCAAACAGTAGCTCACACTTTCTCTTCAAAAAACATAACGTAATAGTACCTACTCATTCAATATATTTCACATATGTTTTACAATGAGCTAGTCGTCCAATATTTATGTAAATGCTTGTGAATGTCCTTAAGGCCTACTGTGGTTTTATTATATTATGATGGGCCTATAACCTCTAAGATAGGAGCAAAATGTATTTTTTTTTATATCTGAGGTATTTACCGCCAACTTTCTAAGCCGATTGATTACATCATCACAAAACTAACGAATTAATTCAATTCAAAAATACATACAATACCCAGTCCTTTGGACATTTATTCACCAACCCCAATTATACCAATGACAAAAGTTTTTACTATAATTTTCTAGCTAAATAGATTTCACACTAAACGGATCATTGATCTTGTTAGTTGTGACATTTTGTTCGATGTCAACCTATGAAATAATTTATTCCAAATATCTGTATAATCTAAGCTTAATATCTAACTAATGTCACGGAAGGTGGACCACTACTTATTATAAGTAGTCAAAGTGTAACTCCAGGCGTCAACTAATTTGTATATTAAGTATTTGTCAAAATCATAATCTTAAGAATACATATTATATGATTATCATATGATTTTATGGTAATAAAGAGAACATATTAAATGAGTGAAGAGATTTACATTTGTTTGATATTTAGAAACTTACATAGTGTTCCATACCTCCAAGTCTGAAAACTCATATTCAGCACTTAAATCAAAATCAAGTGGTGGCAAATCCAGTTAAACGGGGTTTTTGGGGGAATTTCTTCCTAAAATAATTTGCTTCGAACTCTAGAGTATTTTTTTAATACTTAAAAAATAAGCTGAAGATCGTTTTAAATATCTTTTAGGGTCCTAAACGTTTGTTTTTAAATGAGGAAGGACCATTCCAAATAAATGATAAAGAAGGATATATATTTCAAAAATATTCTACGACCACTCCAATAGCTTAAATAAATCAAATCATCAAACTTTTGCCAGAGGAGGGAAAAGTCTCTCAAACTCCCTTTTTTGTTAATTTCCCTCACCCCTACACACACAAGATTTTTCCGCCACTGACTCGACATAAATGATTTTAAAAATTGTACATTTTTCAAATAAAGGTTGTTCCAACTTAACCAATTGTATTGAAGACGTTGATTCAAAAGGTTCAGTAAAACTTAAGGAACAAATAGAGGGACTCGATCAGAACAATTTTCTAAGAGGAATCCATGTATTTCGAAGTCATCCTGATTCAGGCGTGACCATTGAAGGTGGGGAAGAAGTTCCCTCGTAGCTTGCCGTAGAGTTTTGGTCGCGAGGTGCTACTTCAATAGTGATAATAATGGCGGACAGTTACATACATTCTATTGACTCAGGATTGAATTACTACTAGGCGTGTCCGGAAAGTAAAGATACATCGCTATGGGGAGTTTAAATGGTTGTTGTGAGTGGACTGGCGTTTACCTTGATCCTTTTGGATATACTTTCACTTTGGGCTGAAAGTACGAGAATAGTTTTTGTTCGTATGAAACGTTATTAAAATGGCAGCACCAATCCAAGATCCCGCCAAATGGGAAGTCAGTTTTGTGGTACGTTTTCTTAACGTGGAAGGTAAGATCCCAGCGGAAATTCACAAACCAATTTCTGCTGTTTACGGTGACATTATGAATCGAAAAAATGTGACTAAGTGGTGGCGTGAATTATTGGGAGGAAGGACTAACGTTCACGACGAACAAAGAAGTGGTAGGCCATCTTTGATCTCCTTTTACCTTCTTCAAATAATTGAAAGAGAAATTCGTGCAGATCGGCGTTTGAAGATGGGAGTTATATTAAATTATTCCTGGAGTGTCTAAAACTACGATTCTTGAAGCCATTACAGAAAAATTAGGTTAAAAAAATGTTTACGCATGCTGGAGGCCCAAAATGTTAACGAACGAACACAAAAAATTTTTTATTGGTTCCGCGCTCTCGTTTCTCACGCGTTACACAGAGGATGGAGATGAGTTTCGGACTCCATTGTGACTGGGGATGAAACATGGGTTTATCATCACACTCCTGAATCGAAGCGGCAGTCATTGCAGTGGAGACAAACGTATACCCCCAAAATTAAAAAGTTCAAAACTTCGATTTCATCAAAACAAATCATGGATACAGTTTTCTGGGACAGAGGAGGCATTCTCCTGGTTGACTTTATGCCTCCTGGCACAGCAATTAATGTCAATCAATGCATATTGTGAGACCTTTAGACGGCTTCTACGGGTTATTCAATACTGACCTCGCACCCAGAGATTTACACTTGTTTCTTCCCCTGAAGAAACATCTGTGTGAGAAAAAAAAATTGACGATGATGAGGTTAAAGAAGAAGTCATAACATGGTTTGAATGACAGGCGGCAGACTTTTATGACTTGAAGATACAGAAGTTGGTTCCCGAGCTTAATAAATGTTTGGACAATGTCGGTTAATATCTGGAAAAGTAAAATTATCCATATGTAAGTAGTTCTCAGTATAAGTTTAGTAAAAAACATTTATTTGTAAATGTTATGGTCATTGTATCTTTACTTTCCGGACACGCTTCGTACATCAAGTGGGCACGCTGAGTAAGCTTTAAGCTAAACTGGTCTGGTTTGTCTATGACAGGAAGGCCATAGCTCAAATACTATTTCAGTGCTCTTATGGAAGTTTATCCTTCCCCCTTCCACGCATTTGTGTTTTTATTTCCGATCAATTCTGTTCTCATCTTTACCCATTAGTGATTATGCGGATAGCTCAGTTATGTAGTAAGACGTGGTGCAAATATTTTTTTAGCTATAATATGTTACTACATATGTGTGCCTGATCCTTTGGATATAAGTATAATCAATTTCGAAAATGTATAATTTATAAGAATTAGGATGTAAAAAATTATCTAGCCAAATTATCAGAAATTTAATAGACCTATATATGTATGTATATATAATATATATAATATTATTAACATTAATATATACATATTATATTGATATTTATAATATATATTATAAATATTAATATTATTAATACATATTTTATAGTGTTATGATTTATGTGGGAAGTAATTGGGGGTATGGATAGTATACCCGAGGTACGCCCTATTGATACACCCCTGTTTCACCTCTTTGTGTCGTATCACTGCTGGTACATGCAGCTACACGAACAGGGGAATTAGGACTATTAATATTTCCAACAGAAACTTGGAAGGCTTTATATGAGAAACCATTGAACCGAGGACATTTTCATATGGACTTCTTTGGTGTTGTTTTGAGGTCTAATATCCACACATCTGCTGCTTTCCACATAAATCGGAACATCCAGTGTGATGTAGGATATATATAAAAACATAACTCGTAGCCCTGTTTGTAGAAATACTCGAATCCGGGACCCCCGAACTCGTAGCCAAGTGCATTAACCACTATACCATGGGGCCGATTAAAAATGTAGCCACGTACTGTATTTTATTTTGCGTTGTAAGGTTTAAAGAATCTCTTTACTAGCTATAGGCTCAACATAAGCTGCGAAACAGAATTGTCAAATTAATTTTCATGACTTAACATAGTTTATTTCTTATTTACAAGACATTCAGTGTTTCAAAACTACTCTTTAATTTAGTTCTCGTTCTTTTGGCAATGGATCACTTGGCTGTCTCATATATGGCTCAGCCTTGTCTCATCATATACCACACCAAGTTTTTTTTAAAAGACAAACTTGTATTTTTTACTGTCTAGTAAACTAGCTCTAAAAAAATCTCAGTTCTAAATAACAGTGAATAATGCTTAAGAGTATTCTTTTATCTCCAATTTTATACTTTTTCATTTCAAGAGAAAGTATTATAAGTATGAAAACATTCTACCTCTAGATTATGACGAATCTCTAAGTGGTATGTGTGTCCGAACCTAAATAAGTGGATTTTACAAGTCTGTTTTTCTATCTGTATATTTCTCTCTGTGTAAATTTGTCCATGGCCATAGATCTAGAATAGTTTGATGGATATTATTCAAACTTAATATTTAGATGTTATATGCCAGTGCATTATAATTAAATTTTATTTTTACCTTAGTTCCCAAATTACGGATAGTTTACTGATGAGTTTAGTATTTGAATTTGAAATTTTTTGAAAATGGCTTTAACGATTTTGTTTAAAATTGATATCTAGGGCGTATTCAACCTAAAATATAACACTGTGTACTTGTATTTTAGATAAAAAAAACCTTAAGGGGCAGTTTAATTATGGGTGATACTAAAACATTCGAAACATTTTGAAAATCTCCTCGAGGATTTCGTTTAAAATGCCAATTCAAGAACTGTTAATATCATCATTAAAGACAATGTTTCAACTGGAGAAATGTTTGATTTCTTTTGGCTAAAAAAAGGTTTTTTTTTATGAAAAAGGCAAAATCCCTTAATTTTATCGCGACCCTACACTCCCACCTTAATGTATATAATTAGTAGCCTGTATCTGTGGGCAAGTGGACTCGTTACTCGGTGATGGGCAGGTTGGAGACTGAATCCTGAATGGGTGAACTGGAACTGTGTTTTATTAAATTGCTTTTCATTATTTCTTCATGCTAAGACGGCTAAATTTCATCTATAATCATACCTTCCTCATCCTTCCCTTGTAGGTATAATTAAATGTAAATTTAGTCGGATGAGAATATGATGCCCTTAAAAATAAATCTAAAGTATTGGGATTGGGAGGAGAATTTGTAGGGAAAAAAACACTCGCATTAGCATGAAATGAGGATTAGAACACCATGGTGATAAGTAGTATTTGGAAAACCACCCCAAGTGCAGTTGGTTCAAATTTGACCTTTTAGCCCCTGCGACACTTGCAATCAAATTATGATCTTGGAACCTTAAACCAAGCGACTACCTGTTCAATTTTATATATATATATATATACTCTGTTTGACCAGCCTCTTGGTTTAATGGTCAGCATTCCTGGCTACTGATGTAAAGGTCCCGGGTTCGGTTCACAATGGTAGCATAGGTATTTTTTCTGAAGGAGAATTAATCCTATGGTTGTCATTGTCTGGTTAGTTAGACTTAAATTAAGTTTGAGGATTTTACTGTTACCACATAATCATAATCATTATCATCGTATCATCTCATCGGGATGAGTTAATCACACCTATATGGTCGCCCACCCTCAGAAGACAGTCATATATCTGTCACTGCCAGTAGAAGAATATGAAAGTATGGCCAACGCAAAGAAATCTACGTTTGAAGAGTAAAAACGTGGATAAAGAATCTTACCTGCTAGAAGGCATCATCTTGAATTCTATGTGGTGTGTGTGTTTTTTTTTAAAATAAATATTCTTAGAGTTGAGAAGGAAAAGTTTGGAAAGCAAAGTTGACAGTTTGAAGGGGGAGTAATGGCAAGAGGCTTTCCACTTCCAGCCTTTATCGGCTCTTTCCCGCCTCCTTCCTGTGCCTCCATTTCCTTTATTTTATTTCTTACAGATCCCGCATTACTTCAACCTTATTTCACACGTTCGCTGAAAATATTTTTTTCTCATAACACCTAAATTCCCCTTTTCCATACATATGTTCATTCTGTATGTGTTTTACTGTATATTACCTGCCTCGGTGGCGTAGTTGGCTAACGCGCTAGTCATGTTGAGCTCGACTGCTGAAGATGGGGTGATCGAGATTAGAATCTCGGTCGGGTGAAATGGGGGTGGTTTTTCCTAAATGGTTTTCCACTCTCCCTCCACACAAATTTGGGTTCACTTTCTCTAATTCAACCTTCCAAATTCCTAATCCAGTACAGTAGTTAGTACTTACAGCGTATAAACTGAACGGGTAGTAAGACGTGGTGCTAAATAATAATAAATTTACTGCATATTATGTTATTTTAAAAGTGTAAAGATTTAAATGTATTATCCAGTCAACAGTAATTGTTTTTAGTTTACCTTTAAGTGTTTTTTTTTTGTCACTTAACATGGATGGACCATTAAGCTTGTTTACTCATTCTTTTGTGGACTCTTTACCACTTTTTGATAAATATTGATTATTCTTCTATTGGCAGTATACAATACAATTGTTGGAAACCTTTTAAAGGGTAGGCCAAAGCTCAAGACAATTCCACTACCTTAATAATCCTTACCTTGTCTAAAAGGATTTGTAAACCATGAAAATGATGAGTCTTTCCCACTAGTATAATATTGAAGAGGTAGGTAGAATTCTGGGAAAATGTTTTCACATTTAGCTGGTAGGAAGTATGGTAGAATATTGGTAAAAAAACCCACACCCACACAATGCTCAATCGGGATTCGAACTCTTGATCTGCAAGTTGGTTTGGATTTCACTGGTATTTACTGACCTCAGACGTTGATAATATAGACATGTTAAATAATTTAAAATCAAGCAATACAAACAAACAAAAAAAATTATTCTGGTTTTATTGAAACTATTATTTAATATCCAAAGATGTGGGTGTGTGACCTAAATGAAAAGGATGAATTAGGGGGTTTGGGGTTCAAATACTGGTCATGTGTAATGAAGGTGGTTTTTCCTAAATAGCTTATCACGTTCCCTCTACGCAAACACGGAAACATTCGATTGACTTTACAACTTAAAATCATAACCCTTTGAAATATTACTGTTTTAACCGCCCTGTGGTTGCTTGGTCTAACGCGTCTATCTCGTGTTAGACTAAATTGCCAGTGACGGAGAGATTGGGGTTTGAATTCCGCTTGGGTGTACTATATTTAATACCTAAATAGCTTTACACTTTCCTTATACACAAATGTAGGTATAATTGTTCTAAAATTTAAACTTATTTATATTTTGCAATCATAGCTACGTAATGTATCCGTATAAATCGAATGGTTACTAAGACGCTATGGAAAATAGACTGTCTTAGCTTCTACGTTTCTCTCCCTCCGTTCAACTTCAACTCTCCTCTTTACCCTTAGATTCTCCCGCACTCTCCGCCAAGAACCGAAAGTCTTGTGACAACACACAGATAGTTCTAAGAGTAATAACAACTCTTTGATACCAGACGAAAACAAGGAGAAATAAAAATAAAAAAGACCACAGAGAGAAGGCGAGGATGGAAGCCTCGACCCTCTCCACCAGAAGATTCAAGGGAGCGGTCGATTGTCACACAAAAAAAGAGAAGCTTTTCATGAAGTCACCATGATGTTTTATTCTTTTTCCATTTATGTATTTGAAGTTTCATTCTTTATCCATCACGTTTGTTTAATGTAAATGTACCCTGAACAAAAACCAGTTCTATTTTGCTGGTATTTTTTTTTTGTTTACCATTCAGTAACAGCTTTCAAAACGTGGAATATTTTACGTCACTTGAAGATGCATTTCGAATAGTAGAATATTACAAACTTTCCAGTGTGATTAATTCGGTGTTTTAAGAATTGACTGAAGTTAATTACAGAGAACAATGAACTTAATTAATGGCAACGTTACTCTTACTATATTATCTTTTTAAGATCACGCATCGATAGTTGCATGGTCTATAAGACGTCACTCTCGTGTTGGTTTAGATTTCTGGTGATGGGGAAATTAGGGTTTGCATCTCGGTCGGGTGTACTGCGGATTGTTTTACTAAATGGTTTCCCACGTACGCTCTACGCCAGTATGGATTATTCATATACCTCAAATGGGGTCGATAAGACGCCCTGGAAAATACAACCTTTCTAAGATCTTATATGATTTACTAAAAACATTTAGTCTATTTTACCTTATTCAGTGGGACACGGGGACTAAATGTCGGGTTCATCTAGTCTAGTTTTATGGTAACAGGGAGTTTGGGGCTTTAATCCCTTTCGAATGTACTAACAATGATTTTTTCTTATCTTGTTTACCACTCCCATGTGGGTTTGCGATGCATATGGAAAACCCAAGGAGTTTGTTCGTCTGGGAAAAAAACCCGGGAAAATACAAATAGTTTTACAAAAAATAAAATATTGTATAGTTTTGGATATTAAAATGAAAGATTTAATTCAAACCAACTGAAGATATAAGCAGGATGATTCGAATACAAGTATTATTTCCCTTCCCCCAAGAAATATTGGGTTGCGAGGCAACTTCATCCCCATAAACGTAGTAGTTCACAGTAGTAAATTATGTAACAAAAGATAATGTCTCTAGATTAACCTCCAAATTAACTAGAAAGTGGAAATTATTTCTGGAAAACCTTGAAAAAACAAGTAGTTTTGTATTTATAAAACAAGGGATACCATTATTTTCTTTAACTTATATTTCTCATTCGGACCCCATGTTCTAGTTTTTTAGCACCACGTTTTACTACCTGTTCGGTTAATACTCATTTAGACTAGTTAAAATACGTATAATCAAGAATAATAGTAATACGACAGAAATAAAATTGGTCTTCTAGGATTGATTGGACTTATACTAGGTTGGTAAACTATAGAATTCATTGGTGGTCACACAGTCTTATTGGTCAATATCAACATAGACTTGATTCCCTGTGGCGGGAAGGTAGAGGTGCGTGCATTCAGGTGTTTTTTAATACTAAAATGGTTTAGCCCTTTACTACTAGTATGTGAAGACATTGGACGGGTAGTAAGTCTCGAAGAGTGTAAAAAAGCGTTATTGTAGTTCGGAAATAGTCTGAACGGGCAGTAAGACGTCTAATAGGACTAAAAAAATCAATTCAAAATAAATATATAATTTCCACTTTCCCAGTCAATGAATGAAAATACACGTCAAACTTTGTACGTTAACTAACATTCAATGAGAATCGATAGCAGTAAATGAATTATATATTACAACCACTGGGAGTTTCCAAGAAAACGTATTCGTTGGGGTCGATGTATTAACTAATTCATCATAATACTCCTCGTAAAACCGCTTTGTCCTATTTCAAGGTGGATAATTTTAGCTATTTTCCCGAGTCCTCCGTCGTTATCTTTACTAGCAAGATTACATTATACTGAGCATGCACGTTCTTTGTTACTTGGAAATGGATGGGGGTTGGGGGAGTGGAGAGGGAGGGCATTTAATATTTAGGGTCTCTCCCTAGCACCCCTAGCAAAAAAAATAGTATCCTTGTGTAAGTGCTAGGCAGCAAACGGCGATAAGACTCCTTTTAACGTAAACAAGGGCTTGCTACAGATAAGAAATCACCTGTAAAGTAATATAGAAGCGTTTCCCCCTTACCTCTTGCCGGGGGTGATATATCTTGGAGAACGTGAGAAACAGCTGGCCGGCCGGACTCGGGAGATGCGGACTGTACTGGTATTCTACACACCACGAGGAGTACGAGCGCGCGCGCGCGCGTGCACACACACACACACACACACACACAATTCCTTGTGGGTTGAAAAGTAATTGTTTCAGGGTATTCAACGTGGTCTTTCTAGGCACATGACTGATAATTTATCTAAAGCTAGACTAGAACATTTAATTTTATATACAGTTCACAATTTTTTTCTGATCACGTATTTTAGAACGCTAATATTAACTATTACATAGTTCCTCACAGGCTGTAATAACATAATAATTTATGAACATACATTTCCTTTCTTTAGGTCGGGCGGATGTGAAACTACTGGCTGGGTGGTTGCCCAAGTTTAGGAAAAGGTGTAATTTTCATAGATACCGTTTTTTAAAGAGAACACTTCATATGTCCTTCATTATTTGATTTGTGTTTTTACTATAACACATATTATTTGTTCTGAAGTGGGAGTAAAAGATATAACCTACAACTTTCTACACAAATAACAGCCTTTCTTTTTTAGTTTTATAAATTTAACGAATGTATGTAAAAATAACGATAACTCTGAGATTAAGGTCCTGTATAAAATTACACTCATTAGTGACTATTGTTATTAGAGGATTTTTTCTTCTAGTTTAAAATGTCAGTGTGCTATTTCCATAATAACTATCGTTAAGTAAGGAATTTCACTTTAAAATAGCCCTTTATGCTATAACATGCTACATAAAAGCGATGAGATGACGGTACCACTAGCCTCACACCTCTCTTAAGTGCCTCCGGCAAGCCTTTTAGCATTTAACATTTTAGGCGCGTCATTACTGTCGACTTTGGCACCAAAACTTTCTTCTTTTCCACGTTGCATCCTGAAGATAATGAGTGTTGCCTAGTGCTTTGAAGGATAGGCGGGAGATGCTGCTGACGTAAGGCAGAGATAGAGGTGAAGAAAGGGAAAGAGGTAGGAGAGCAATGTACGTCCAGGAATTCTTCTAGCTTGACATCCATCCTTCGGAAGAGGCTTTCAAGTCGAGATAAGGAAACCAGAGAGAAATAAATAGAGCTAGAGGTAAAGGCGGATCGATCTCTTGGAACTGGATATAAAGTGTTGCGGCAGAACACCAAGTTTCAACTCCATTTCAAATGTATGTATAGTTTTTCGATGGTCAACCATTTAATAAACACGGTTCTTTTTAGCATTTTATTTTCTGTATACCGCGTCTTACCATATGTTAGTTATTCGCATATTTATACTATTGGTCTGGATATAGAGAAGTTTGAATTTAGAGGCAATAAACCCGCATATGCGTGGCAGGAGATTGAAAAACCATTTAGGATGTAATAAAATGTCCTTATTATACCAAACCTGGGTTCTATCCCTGATATCTTGCTCATAGGAAAACCAGGCTATTGCTAGAGTGAGACCTTAAACCAATCCGAACACAGAAGTGGGTTGGTTTATTGGTATATTGATATTGAGCTGGTATTTCACTGAAGGATCACTATAAAAATTTATGAATATGCCTTTTATTTGAACCAACACGAAATACATTTTATCGCGTATGTTTATAATATTAATCAATTGCAGGGAACAGTTATTGGATATAAAGTATAACTACGAAAATAACTCGACCAACAAGTAATATAACCACATGAGAACAACTATAGTAGCTAAAGAAAGTTAGGTCTTGGTCAAAATGTTTTTGCCATCAGGAATATCTCACTTCCGCTTCGTGTTTACTGTTTTAGTAGCTTCTAAGACAAAATGTCTCCCAAGAGACGTTACAAACTAAAACACCCTCTACATTTCTCTGCCCTGCCTCTAAACTTCACCCCCCTCTCGCCAACTCTTTTCTTGCCACCCTTCTCCCCCTGCCCTACCTACCCGTTCCTGTCTTGACCGTGTGGAGCTCATTGACTTGTGGGCGGATCGCACGCTTGCAGCGCAGCGAAAATGTTTGAGTGGCTGAAACTTGAAGCTGTATACCTCTTAACTTTTCTTATACGGCTCCCCCTTTCCCCTACACTCACCCCCTTCATGCCACCCAAAAAGAGAAAGAAACAAGGGAAAGAAAAACCTTTAAGAAATAACAGTTTTTTCTCTTGGTTGTTATCAGGACTGCTGTACGCGGAAAAAATAAATAGACAAGAACTAAATGAAAAGAGCGATGAAATAAGGTAAACCCTTTAAGGGTAGAAAAAAAATACTAATCATTTATTGTTGTATTAAATCTTCTCTTAATTGAAAATAAAGAAAGAGGAACATATTTAACTTAATTTTAAGATAATATGGAATCATGTTAAAATAAATGTTACGACTCGATCGTTAAAACCTTCCCATATAACGTATTATATTTAGGGACAACATTTTCAAAAATGGTTATCAGTAGTTAAAAAAGTTTTACTCGCGAAAACCCTCTTATTAATCACAATAAACACTCTTCGTTTATCAATTTTAAACACATTGTTGAAATATTTTAAAAAAAACATCGTTATTTGTAAGCTTCCCTTAAATTAGTTATTTTGTTTAGATATAGACCTTGATATATTCTTATTTACCATGAATTTTTTCATGATACACATTTTGAACTTAATTTTAAAAGCTAATTTTAAAAATCTCAAATTTATATTATTTGTTATGAACCATTTAAACTTAAATTCTCACCATTGTAGTATTCTTTCTTTATATGAGAAAGTGAAAAAGGGTAAGCTTTATTTTTTACTTTTATGGGCATTTAAAATAATACAAAAGTAACGAAAACTATTTAAAGGTTAAAATTGAATATGTATTTGATTTAGTTAAAAATATAGTGAGTTAAAAAACACGATTCAAGCAAAAGTAAACTTAAGATTGTAAATATCTTTGGCATTATCTCGTATTTCATATTAATTTCAATTCAAGTGCCTTTTTTATTCGTTGAGGGCACAAGCATAAATTTTACACTTCCATAGCTCTAAAAAATTAATTATTAGAGGTGATAATTTTTATTTTATACCTGTGCACTCAACTTTGACCCAAAACAAATAGCAGAAAATAACACGGTAAAATTACCTATGTATTCCTTAGTAAGTTCCTGATTTGTACCTCAATTAATCCATTTTCCATGATTCTTTAGTAATTAAATAATTTTTTAACATTGTGATTATTTCTGTTTGTATGTATATAGTTATATGCTAAAATAGGGGCGTATGTATGCTAAAGTATACAACACAGTTTTAGTGAATGTTATTAAACTATATATTTAGTGAGTGTGTCAATTAAACTTAATAAAAATTTGAAAAGTTACACTTGGGCACGGGAATTAAATCCGGGCCTATTGACTTAGCGCACCATTCTCTAAATTAAGTTCCCATGTTTAGATGTCATTTTCAACAGGAAATAATTTAATTAAAATATGTATCCAGATACAGCTATGTCCATTAATTTTTTCACCTTCATATATTGTTAAATAACCTATATCAGCCGCTTCGATGGTTGAACTATTTCTATGGTGCGTACATACACTCGAATCAAATATGAAGCGAGGCTATGTCGACCAACAGAGGGAGTCGATATGTGGCCGAGTCAACTCGTGTCTTTAGAGCAAAGTGCCTTGTTAATTGTTTATCAGCACGTCTCACTACCCATTCGGGAAGTATGCATATGCATTAATAAAGTTAATTAATAATTAAAGTTGAATTCCGAGAAAGTGTGCCCTAATTGGCGTGGATATAAAGTGGAAAATCATTTAGAAAATAAAACACCTTTATTTCTCTGGACAGGGATTTGAGCCCCGGTATATACCTAATGGGCAGTCTCATGTATTTAGGAAGTGACTTCTTAAAGTGTGTATACACTAGAAACAAATTTGTATTGAGGGGGGTCTAAACCGAACGAAGACACAAGTACACGATCCCTCACTTTACTGTACAGATACGAGTTGACTCAGACACGTACTGCCTCTCTCTGTTCGCTGACACTACCTTCGCTTCCGGCTTGCCTCTAGTGTACACGCACCCTAAAGATAGTTCGACCATCGAAGCGGCTGATATAGGTTATTAAACTTTATACTATTAGATTGAATAAAGATCTAAACCATGTTAAGGCTATTTATTTTATAAGGTAAGGATACCTTGGTAGCTAGAAACGAATAGCGGGAAAAAGACTCAGAGAGCCGGTCTCAGTATGGATCCTTTGGGGATACCTCATCACTCTCCCCCGTTCACCCACCCCCTCAAAAAAACACCAAAATAATAGGGTGAAAAGAAACTGTCCAGTCGTGCTGGTGGGGTGTGAACTCGGAGGGAGGGTCTGGCTTTGGGTGGAGTGAAACAACTCTGTTAGCCAAACTACGTGTCCGAGGAGTGTATGTGAAGGGCGGGGAGGCAAATAAACCAGGAGGATATATGGACCCCCTTGTTCCCCTTCACTACTGTGTCCTTACGCTTGAGGGGGAAGGAGGGATGGTTTTATAGTAGTCAAGAAGATGTTCCCTCACCTCATTCTACATCCTCGAGTCTTCTTGTAGTTTGCATAAATTATTACTCGGTGCTCCTTGTTCACTTAAAGTTTGTAAATTGAAACATCTCTCTTAGAAAGGGAGGTGGGGGAAAAGGGGGTTGGAATTCGCACGTGGCCAAGATGGGCTGATTTTACTCGCGTAGTTCGTAGTTGCTTTTAATATTTCCATTATACTTAACAGTCTTTAATCCTTGAAATACGTATAACTGTTAGTCTAGGAATGTGTCACAAAACTTTCAAATATTTTAAACGAGAACACTCCCTTTAAATATAGTGTGTGTATGTGTATGTGTGTAGAGGTCTAAAATAATATTTTGCAAAGGAATGATTATCAGACCAGCTCTACAGTAAATAAGACATTACTTTCGTAAATAACTGAAAGCATTTTATCATGCAAAAATTACGAATGAAATATAACAAAATTTGCTATTTTTTTAAAGTGAAATTTAATAAATGTTTATACTCACGTTAATTGATGTAGCTTTCACAGTTGTAGTTCTTGGTTCAATGGGTGCAAACTGTCGAAAAACTTTCCTATCTAAAAGTATTATATAAATATCATCCCCTCCTTCAGTGGCCGCATGGTCTAAGTTGTCCCTCTCGTGTAAGACTAGACTGTCTATGACACCCGTTTGGGTGCACTGAGGGTATTTTTTTTCCAAAATGGTTTTCCACTCTCCCTACACATACATGTGGGTACACTTCCTCTAAATTCATCCTTCCTCATCCCCAACTCACTAGCATGATTAGCACATATACTTATAACCTGAACAGGTAGTAAGACATGGTGCTAAAAAATCATTACATCTGAATACATAATAACATATTAGCAAAACAAAAACATTAAACTACTTGCTTTCTTAAATAGGTAGATATGGTTTAATTTAATTTAATTTAGGCTAGGTAGGCTAATATCTGTTCCTATATTACTTTTAGAACGAAGGAGATCAGTAGTTTTTAGTGGTTTGATTACGTGTTTTTTTTTCCAAACTTGAAATGAAAGGGAAAATTTTAATGTATTTAGTAGTTTAATTTTAGAAAAATAAGCTATAAGAACGGTCTTAAAATGTAGCCTATGCATTTGGAACAAAATAGCTTTATATTTTAGTCGTACTTTATATGGTGTGAGGAAAGAGCAACTTACCTGGTAACTCTCCTCCCCCTTTCTGGGTAACCTACTGGACTAGTAGAAGCTATTTTAAGATAATATTGTGAAATATATTTAAGTATGCGTCAAAAATTAAAATAATGATAATTTTGTTTACCTTGATTAAGCTATACACATCCACATCGGTGGTCACGTGGGCTTAGGCATAAGTTAACTCAAAATAAATATATATATAATGTAATTACTTGTTTTACTTCTATTTAATTAATGTAATGTGTCATTAAAATTTACATCAATTAGAAATGTAATTAATAGTGAGGGAAAATATGAACAGCTTGCTTATGTCTACACCGATCATACATATATTTAAGTAGCCCTGGTAGTTAGACCTTGTGCACACCTTAACTGTTATCAACATAGCCTAGTTATAAAAAACTAGGCGTGAAAACCATAGCTCGCTTGTTAATCGAACTTAATTTGATCTCTTTGCCAAATTAAAATAAATTATTATTTGTTTAAAAGGTCAGCAACAATTTAGATCATACATGGAGTGACCCAGCCCTACCCCTTCCACATGCGCGTGCGCGCACACACATACACACACACACATATATATATAAATATATATATATAAAAATATATATATAAAAATATATATAAATATATATATATTAATTTATTTAGTTTAAATCGTCTAAGAATGCATCTTGAATACACATAGTGGTAGGAGTGAGTACTGGTTGGTATATGAACCAAACGTCAAGACCATATAATCTTTATTTCCAGCAATGAAGATTTCTAAGATCAAATCCCGGCTGGGTTTATTAGGTGTGATCTCATAAATGATTTCTCACTCTTCTTCCACGTAAATGTGTGTTCATTTTCTCTAAATTATACTGATCTTCATCTTTACTACATTAATATTAACTTACGGATAGTATTTGTAAAAGCTGTATAACCCTAGTTAATTATAGATATTTCAGTTTTCTATGGCCCCTAACTAGATACTTTGTTTTAAAATTCCATTTGCCCTTTTGTCTTTCACTACGTATCAAACCTGGCATTGCAAACGAAAAGATTTGAGGAGTTTCGTTTAAACTTGATATATAAGTGTTATATGATCATACCTTAAGGTCAAGTTACCAATTTTCTTTTAACCCTCAAATTAAAGATAGTTTAATAACGATTAATTTTTTAACATACAAATTTTAATAAAACTATTCTAATTATTTTTTTAAAGTGAATAGCTGAATATTGTTTTATATTATAAATAAGAAACCATTTTTGTTTTTCTAAAGCAAATAATTTGATGTTAGTTTACTGATGAATAAAATTAGTAAATTTGATTTAAAAAAAATGATTAGCCACTTATATTCAAAATTTATATTTAATATTTATTATTATTACTATTATTAATTAGATAATACTTTTCCGAGATAAAAGTATTTAAGGCTAACTATTTGATAACCGCCCTAACTTTTTTGGTTTATAATTAAAATAGACTGTATTAGAAAGTATTTAAGACCGTTTAGTAACATTTAATTTTGGCAGGTAGCGAATGCACTATTCCCCATATAAATTATAATAGCGTACTTATACGATATCATTCGAGGAAAATGGAGCAACACCCACGAAAACTAGAGGAACCATAAAGACGGGCCTCATTAAAAGCTTCATAACACGCAGCCCACAAGGTAGCGTAGCACTTTGGTAGTATTTTGTCCGAACATTCCCTTCCCAGGGTTAATTTGCAATGGCCTTTGAATTGGGCTAAGTGTTTGTAGAGAACGAAATGGGAGGGGAAAGGAACAAGAAATGAGGGGTGGGTGAAGAGTGGGGTGTATAATTTGCTTGACGTATTCAGGTGTACTTAAGGTAGCTTTAAAATATTCACTGGTTTCTTGTGTACGAGTTTCTCTTTTTCCTTCTTTGTCAGCATACTCGTTTTAACTTCGGAGAAGGAACTATACTCCATACCTAACACTTTTCTAACATTTTAAACAGGCCCTACTATTGCTACGCCTATATTTTTCATATATGTTCCGCATCACTCTCTTTGACAGATGGTGTCTATCTCGAGCTGGAAGCTAGAGGTACAAGGAACCTTTTGCCAATATTTTCTACAATCTTGTCTTATATTCTCACTTCCCAAATTGTGATACACCTACCCCTAGTTGTAATAGAAAGATTTTCGGGGGTACCTGATATAACCATGAATTTTATTAATAATATAATTTTTTTGATGATATTACGTATGATAAACAAATTAACACAGCTTTTGATTTGATATCATGCCCTTTAATAAGCCTTTCCCTCTGTCACAAATATATTTAATTTATCACTAAGATATTTTTAAATTTCGGAGCGACCGTTTATATTCGTAATTTATAAGGTAGCAGATTTGATTTACCTTTGTTTGGTATGAAGAGTATATTTTTATTCTATGACTCGGAAAGGGGTACGGGATTGGTGAAAGTTTGGGAGACAGTGCCTTAATAGGTTCTTAAAGGGGTGAATAATGTATTAGTGGTGTTTCATAAATTATGTGCTAATAGTGAGCAGGAATAAGACTACAGTAGATTTGGTTAGCTCGTAGCTCTTAAAGACCTTCCCTATCTGTGACTTGGAGATGTGTCAAGATAGGCTTTCCCCTGTTAATGGAGAACTACATGCGTTTTATTGGGCCAGTTTTAAAGATATAACATTAAGTTCAAAACTATAAATTATTCAAAAAATAGTCTTACATTATCAAAAAACTATTGTTTTGCTTTTGAAGTAATTTTTTCCTTGTAAACGTATTTAATAAAACTGTATAACACTTAGGCTATTTGGCTTATTCACGAAAAAGTAGGAGTATTTCTGCCAGTATCTAGATTTAAAAAACTTCGAGGCGTATGTAACTTACATATATATAACTAATATAGGCATACATAAATATATATAAATTATATGAAACACGCCGTGACGTACGTTGTTCGTGGCCTGCCAGTACCTCACAGCTAACAGGACAGGAACTAGCCATGACAGACGCTGTTTGCGGCCCACCGGTACCTCACCAATAGCCATCAGGACAGGAACTAACCATGACAGACGCTGTTCGTGGCCTGCCAGTACCTGACCACTAACCATCAGGACAGGAACTAGCTATGACAGACGCTGTTTGCGGCCTGCCAGTACCTCAGAGCTAACAGGACAGGAACTAGCCATGACAGACGCTGTTTGCGGCCTACCGGTACCTCACCACTAGCCATCAGGACAGGAACTAGCCATGACAGACGCTGTTTGCGGCCTACCGGTACCTCACCACTAGCCATCAGGACAGGAACTAACCATGACAGACGCTGTTCGTGGCCTGCCAGTACCTCACAGCTAACAGGACAGGAACTAGTCATGACTGACGCTGTTTGCGGCCTGCCAGTACCTCACAGCTAACAGGACAGGAACTAGCCATGACAGACGCTGTTTGTGGCCTGCCAGTACCTCACAGCTAACAGGACAGGAACGAGTCATGACAGACGCTGTTTGCGGCCTGCCAGTACCTCACAGCTAACAGGACAGGAACTAGCCATTACATACGCTGTTTGTGGCCTGCCAGTACCTCACAGCTAACAGGACAGGAACTAGCCATGACAGACGCTGTTTGCGGCCTGCCAGTACCTCACAGCTCACGAGCAGCATAGGAAAGGCCCAATGTAAGCACGCAAAGGCGGCTACACTCTGACTGATTATTATTACTAGGAGAGCCGAGGTCCGGCCACAAAGGGAATACAACACTAGCTAACATTTCCTCTTCCACCCACGGCCCGCTTTGGATCAATCAGCGGCACTCACTGACTCACAGCCGGGAAATAAATAGCCACCGGGAGGGCGCCAGGAAACAAACACGGAGTTTTGGGCACTGGGGGGAGGGGGAGGAGCTAGCTACGTGAAGTATGGCAAGTCTCATCAACTGTCTTACAAAACTATATTTTAAATAACCATTTAATGTTACAAATTGCTCTAAAATGTTACAATATATCTATTGACCCTTTTTTACTTTAAAATATAGTGATTTTGTAATCGTGAACACTTTTGGCCTCAATATCATGATGAATCTGGACATTTGATGCACCCTCGAAGCAAAAAAATATGTTATTAGAATGTTGTTAAAATTATTATTATATTATTATATTTAGCACCACATCTTACTACCCGTTCGGGTTATACACTTTAAGTACTAATTACGCTAATGGATTAGGAATTGGGCAGGTTGAATTAGAGAAAATGAACCCGCGTTTGCGTAGAGGGAGAGTGGAAAACCATTTAGGAAAAACCACCCCCAGTTCACCCGACCGAGATTCGAACCTCGATCTCCCCGTCCTCGGCAGTCGAGCTCAACACGACTAGCGCGTTAGCCAACTACGCCACTGAGGCGGGTTTGTTAAAATTAATTGTTATTTAGATGTTATATGACCACACAACTGGCCGTTTTTATATTTATACTTTAGCCCACAAATTAATGATTTTTAATTTTTTTAATTTAACTAATTTTTGAAAACTTTGTATTAACTATATATACTACGTGATAACAACTATAAGACTGTGTTTTGCCATTTATTTTTGATCGTATTGAAACGTGACTTTTTTTTTTTTTTGTCATTTGATAAAATATCCGTTTTCTAATGTTTAAGTTTGATCTTTTCAATCGCATCTTATCTGTATGGTTTTATAGTAACTCTAAACATACTGTAGACCTTTGACGTAAGTTTATCCATTTATCAAAACTTGTTTGGATTAACATCACAGAGGAATTTCACAGTAAGAAAATAAAAGTGGGGTTTTGCATAAATTATACATCACGAAGATAGGTTCGGGTGTTTTTTTAAGTTTTAATCCAACATAGCTTTCTCGCTAGAATACGTTAACATACAATTTATATTATGATAATGCCCTATTTATAAAACTACACAATTATTTGTAGAGTGTCATGGAGATATGCAGACTGATGGAAAATATTTATAATTATTTACTATTGTTTTAATAATAGATAGTAAACTACTCATATTGTTTACGTTATCACACAATTTTCGGCATGAATACAAAAACCTATAGCGTGCACTCTTTGATTCTTATAAATATGTGTTTTCAAATTTCTTGTTGAGCTAGAAGAATATAAAATAAAAATTGTTTATTTTAACAAGTGTAGCCCGCTTCAATGGATCAATGGTCTAACGCAAGGGGTCTCCAAACTTTTTAGACCAAAGGAAACCCCCCTGACACAAAACCAATATATGCTGACACCCTTATATGTTTTACACTCATCATATGAACATTTAATAAAGACGGTTAAATTTTACAAGTATAAAACCGATGGAAATCATCACATGAGTTAGTGAGCTAGGTATAAGTAAGGTTTAATTTAGAGGAAGTGTGGTCGTGTTTGCGTGGAAGGAGAAAACCATTTTGGGAAAACAACTCTCAGTAGCTTAAACCCAACCGGGATTCGAACTCCAATCTCCCCGTCATCGACTCTAGTCGATTGATGTCTTAGATCAAACTGCCACAAAAGCAGGTCACACACTATTTAGGTGGGGTTGAAGGGGACACGAGAATAATCCAGTGTTTTTGCAGATTCTATGGCAACACTTTTTTTTCGGGCAAAAATAATAAAAATATTGCTTCAGTACAAACAATGAATTTAATTTTCTTCGTATGGGGACCTCAAAATTTATTTAATTTTCTTCAAGTATGTTCTGGAATTTAATGACAACTTTTCATCGTTATTAAAAAAGTTTGTTAGACAATGCCACCATGCTCATGATAGAAATTCAACAACTGTTGATATCAAAATGTGAAGAAAATTAAACTCTACGTTTGTACTGGAGCAATATTTTATTTAGTTTGACAACAACAAAAATTTCTGACATAAAAACTACAAAAACACTGGCCTTTCATCGCTTCCCCTTCGACCCCACATTAAATGTGCAAACATAATATCACGTGTTATTTGATTGCTGTGAAATACACGGTTTGTTATTCAATATCACACGTTCAGTCTATTATTTGCACTCCACCAAATATGTTACGTTGAAATATATACTCAAACGTAGAAGCGATAAGTCAAAACGGTTGTCAAAATGTATTTACGAGATTTCATAAAACAAACACCTGACACATTTCCGCCTGCCCGAATCCAAGCACCGCGCCGGTCCTAATATGGCGTGATTGTTGTGTGACACCCGTGAGGAACCGAGTACGGATGTTTGAGAACATGCATGCCATCATATCATGTGTGAGAATGTGTGTTAAAGAGAAGGGGGAAGTTACTGGGTCGTACTTTGAACAGTTTAGTGGAAGAACTAACTTAGTCCCGATTAAGGGATCTCACAAATAACGTGACTTTTAGTTGAGGTATATGAAGAATTACTCAGTAAAGTAAAGGTAATTTAAGATCAAGAATTATGAAAATAGGATACAATTAAGAGCAAACGAACCCGAATTTTCGTGAAGGAGTGGTGGGAGATAATTTAGGAAAAAAAAACACTCTAAGTAGACCCGAGTGGGATTCAGATCCCGATCTCCCCATCATCAGTAGGATAGTCCAGCACGAGTGTAACGCCTTAGACTATTCGGCCATTGAAGTGGGTGAAAGCTGTACTTTTTTTTCGGCACTGCCTGGCTCTACTCATTCGTTTTGTACGCATATATAATAATTACGCTAAAGGTTTTGGGTATAGGGAAGGAGGATATATTTATAAAAAGTGTACCCGCATTTGTGGGCAGGGAGAAAAGAACACCTTTTTAGGAGAAACCACCCTCAGTACACCCAACCTAGATTCGAACCTCAATATCCCCGTCCTCGGAAGCCAAGTCCATTGCGAGAGTGACGCCTAAGACCATACGGCCACTGAGGTGCGTGACAGCTGTATTTATGGGGGATTGTATTAACGGGCTTTGACGCTTATTTGAGGTAATAGGTTCCCAGCACTGATTGTTATTACTGAAATTTTTATAAAAATACTTCACCCATTGGAAACCATTTAGGAAGACCACCCACAGTTCACCCGGGCGAGATTATAACCTTGATCCCCCCGTCCTTGGTAGTCCAGCTCAACTCTAATCTAGCGCGTTAGCTAACTACGCCACCGAGGCAGGTTTCTAGATGTTAGTTTAATTTACTTTTACTGTTTTTTAGTGAAAATACACGCCTTTAGTTAAAAGCTTTTATTTTTATTTATATTAAAATAAACGAGAAGCACTAAACTTATTTCACTGTTTTAGTTATGATTCGAAAGACTTTGTTTGGTTACTATCAGTTAAAGGAAATTTTATTCAATGCTTAAAATAGTTTATAAAATTATCCATTTGTAAATTATGCCATCAGATTCTACGAGTCTTATTTTAAGTGTTTAAAGCTATGATAAATGTAATTAGAACTGGATATTGTCTGTTTTTGATAGTCACAGCCTTTTTTTTCCGGAGTTTAAAATATATTGTACTAAAAATAATTTTGTGTGGTTATTAATTCACTATAACGTCTATCACTTTGAGAGGTGACGTTATAACAACTCTACTTGTCAACATTACGACATATACTTACGTGGTGGAGGAATACAGAATGGTTTTTAGCAGCCTTTAAACTGTCAAAAAAGACTAAATTTACCGTGAAAGTGGACAGGCCGAATTTATGGAGCCAGCCCACGTCACGGGCGATTAACCGGTAAATCAGGTACACGTTTACGCTTGAACCATAAATAGCACCAAAGTGTGGTTTTAGGAATTCTTTACTTAACAAATCCAAAATTATATTTTCATTTTAAAATAATGGTTTGTTTTTTTAATTTTGAAAGGTGTTTTAAAATATATCAACGTTTTCATTGGTCTCAGTTATATTGTTTTTGCACAATGATGTGACGCCTAGTTC
Organism: Timema shepardi; assembly: GCA_902151425.1. NCBI lineage: Eukaryota > Metazoa > Arthropoda > Insecta > Phasmatodea > Timematidae > Timema > Timema shepardi. The sequence continues at coordinate 209,910 of CABFVX010000251.1, read as the reverse complement.
AAACTGTATTACTTATTTATAAGTTAGGCGCTATTTGTGGGGTGAAACGGGCCATTAATTCTTAGCTCTCTTCTTATACTTAGACATTTTCTTGAATTACACTTGATAAAATAAAATACAAGCCTACAAAAACACTAATGTTTAACAGACAGTAGCTTTAGAATTTTGATGTTATGCATTCAAAACGACTTCAAATTCAACCAAAATAAAAAAAATAAATTGAAAGTGTGAGTTGATACGTTTTCCAGCCTGTCTTCTCCACACAGTTAGTACAAAGTCGCCTTCGAACAACTGTGACATGAATGGTGAAGTGACATCCCAGATGTTGTCGACGGAAGAAGGGCGTGCTAGGTAGTGGTTATGACGGGGAAGGGAGGGTTTAGGGGGTGCTGTTTGCATTTTACTTGAAAATCTTTGCGCGACAGTTTGGCTGAGTAAACATCATGCAGTTCGTGGACAAAGCTTAAGTGGAATTTTATTTTTTCCATCCCCGCATTTAACTGACTGTTCAGGTATTACGCATATTTTATCATTACTTTAATAGGACAGGGATGAGGAAGGAATCAATTTAGAGGTAATATGCCCACATTTGCGTGGAAGTAGAGTGGTAAACAACTCGGGGAAAACAACCTTCAGTCGACCCGACCAGGATTATAACCCCAATCTCTCCATCATATGTTTCAAAAATGCACGTCTCTATTTTATGGTGTATTAACAGTTCAAACTAATAGGCCTAAGCATGGGTGAGGAGAGAAGTTTAGTAGATTAGCACCTGCATTTTCATGGAGAGAGAGTAGGAAATCCTCAGTGACTATTTTAATGTGGCAAACCACTTTCAATGCATCCGGGAGTGAGTCAAACCCAATCTTTTCATCAATGGAGACCTTGTGAAATGTGAGTCTAACGCCTTAAAACATGTGGCGTTTAGACTATCTGGTATATTAGCTGCTTAATTTTGTATATATTCACTATGCATATACATTATATAGCACCATACAAATTACAGGGCGTATAAAATGATGAAATTAAATTATATACCTCATCTAGTGTAAAAATTAATATATTTTATTTTGATTATGTATTTAATATAAGAGGACAGTCATAGTTGAATAGTCAGCGATCGATAGTCTTTGACTTATTCCCAAATAAATGGTTTTCCTATCATAATCTGTCCCTACACTTGGTTTACGATGAGAGGCAGAAAGCTTACCTTGCTTGTTTTCACCATGGTGCAACTTATATGATAGGGTCACATTGGAGCCCATCAAGGTAGGTCTGTAAGCTTTTAGGCTAAACGAGTGTACACACACGAACACATTTTGCTTATTCGGTCGGATTGGCTTCAGTTTTGAGATCGCCGGGAGCGTACACCGGTCGTTATTTCAACAACTGTGACATGCATGCTAAGTGACGTCACAGCCACCTCTTTCAGCCTGTAAAGAGGGTTAGCGAAGGGTGAGTGGAATGGAAGGGCCAGGGGGAGGATTGGATATTGCATTTGCGTTTACGGGGGGGGGCAAGTGGGCGTGAAGCCTGAGAGGGGATGTAGAGAAACAAGATGGCTGCCGTGCGCACCTTAAGCTCACCGTGGGAAAACGGGCACGTGACTTTAACGCTCGGAAATCATTTGTATTTAGTGGTGTTGTGTTTTTTTTTAACCATTTATGTTGTGTATGTTTCAGTGCTTGTTCATTGACCAACTATTTGATTAGTTATGGGTAAATTCAAGTGTTGCAAATGATCAGTCATCAATATGGACACGGAATTATAGGTCTTAAGGATAAAGACTAATTAATTATGTACACTCTAATTTTCCTAACTAGTGAGTGTAGGATACCTACTATTAATCAATACGTCGGTCCCCTTAACTTCACGCCTTCTTGCCGTATCGAGAAATAATAATTAGTTGGATTTTGTGTTTCAACAAAACATTGTCGATTTACACCGAAGGCCACATAAGGGACATAGAAGATTTATGATCTATTATTTTACTATCAAAAGGCTTCCGAAAACATCGTTTATAAATAAATTAACATATGTACTGTACACGTATTTGAACATTGGTAGCTCAATTGATAGAGAAGTTGGCACGTGAGGTGTCCAGAGTTAAAATACCTGACCACCTATAATTTAATTAGGATACAAATGTGGTTTTATTAATTCACTTTAAGTTTTAAAATATAAAGTATAATATTCAACCCTACCACACCTTTGGCTTGATATAATTATTATTTGTTAGATATTACATCAAGATGTAGGCCTATACAATTAAATGACAATAATTTTGTTAAAACAAATTGAAGTAAGCCTATAATTCAAGCTGAACAAATGGTATTTTTTTTATATATATACCAAAATATGGGAGAAAGTTTAATATACCGTAACTTATATGGTATTTAATACATATTAATGAGAGAGGAATAATTATTTTGCTATACTAATTTTTACTTTTCCGATAAAACATACGTTGTAATTATAATCATCAATATAAATAGAATATATTTACCATCTTCTTGATGAACCAAATTTTCGTTGTTAACAAAAATATAATATGATTTTATTTTAATAAATAAAACATTCATAAAGCACATCTTTGTGTGATCTGGGCAAACTTCACTTTTTATTCTTATCTTGGAAGTACCCACGCTTTATTGATATTCGCTGTTTTAATTTTAATAAAGATTTTATGTCACACAACACACGATATTCTTACAAAAATCTAGTACATTGACAGTATTTTTTTTTGGCTATGCTCGCTAATTGAATCTTTTCCAACAACACCGAGTAACAAATGAGGGAAACAGCTTAACATCTCTTATTCATAAAACAACTGCGACGCATGAGAAACCTTTTTTTTTTACCCCAACCCCACTTTTTTTTTCGTCCCACTCATCTTAACTTTTCCTGTGCCTTCAAACCAATTGGGATCATTTTGAGTCTTTTCTTAGTCGCTAGATTGTAATCAAAATTTTAATAAGATCTTTTTTTCTCTCTCTTTCATAGTCTCGTCTTGGTGTAGTTTTTGAAAAATTCATCTCGGTGGATAGGGGAAGGTATTTATGTAGGAAGAAAGTGGAGGTGATTGGGGTAGGAAGGTTTTATTTTCGAAAGAAACTGGTCTAGAGTATGGGTTTATAGTTGGGACAAAAAATCTGTTAGTGCTGAATTAAGTTGCATATTGTATAAGCCATGGTAGAGTTACGGAATATCTTAGGATGTGGTGGCCCGCAGCTGTGAACATTCTGGAGGTAAATCCATGGAGGAAAGCTTTACAGGAGGGAGAATTTGATCTTAAAAATTATAAATTTTTTCATGTATATATACTTCGTTAGTAAAATGCTTTATTATTATATCCACGATACTTAATTTAGTTGTTTTATAGTTCATAATAATTGGTTGATAAAATAATATTGTGATACAAATGAGTACTTTTACTAAGTGGGTCAAATTTATTTTGTTTATTTGTTTAATACTGATAAATTTGTTTGAAAAGTATGTTTAATTTCGAAAACAATCATATACCACAATATATATTAAAATATTTGTAAATATTTAAATTCAAATTACCAATGTGAACAAATACGGTATGTGAAACTAAACTAGGATTATGTTGTTTGTGATCATGTTAAGCAAGGTGCACGATTAAAATGGGAAACAGTACAGTTTTACATTCCTACTTTAATGAATGACCTTAAACATAGATATTGCTCTTGAATGTGTCTACTAATTAAGTAATCTTGATTTGATTTATGGAAATATTATAAAATATTTCAATACGGGTATAGTTTTTTTTTAAATTGTTCACTTCATTGTAAAACAACGGTATATAGCCATTTATAGATGTAGTGTATTTTAATATAACTATATGGTTGTAGGCATATATAGAAGCATTACATTTATAACTAGTAATCAGAAACCGCCATTTAAGTACGCACGAATAGTACCCGATAAAAATACTCAAAGAGTGTGATTTAATCCTTTCCTAATGCATCAAGATTTATAGTTTAACCCAATGAAGTACGTAATATTAAGCTAAAAATCGTAAGTTAAGGTGGGGATATAGGGGACGCGAGAAAATGTAAGTGTTTTTGCAGTTTTTATATAAAAAAATTATTTTTGTCCAAAATAAAAAAAAAATTGCTTCAGTAGAAACATAGTTAAATTTTCTTCACATGGTAAGGTCAAAGGTTCTTGAATATCTTTTGCATGACAGCATTTCCTCTTCATTTAAACAGTTTGTCACCTAATGCCACTATGCTCATAACAGATAATCAACCAAAATTTATATAATCATGTAAATAAAATTACACTTTATGTTTGTACTGAAGCAATATTTTATTTATTTTGGCCCAAACAAAGATTTTCTATAAAAACTGAATGAACACTGACCTTTTCTTTGTATTTAAGGGTAAAAGATGGGAAGCAACTCTCTCCCTGCACATGTTCCTGCCAGGTTTTAATAAGTCCCTGGGTGGTGGTGGGGGGCGCGCATGTATTACCCCTTACCCTTTCTAATCCCACAGCCCTTCCCAGCGGCTGCAATCTCCTCGGGGCTATCTGCCGCCAGCCACCCCGTGTTGCAGTAATCCTACCGCCCTCCCCACCAACCCCATCCCACTCTGTATTAATAACCACTGCAGCAGAAACTACCGCTCACTAAGGGGGGTGGGGGGTGTTCATTGATTGACTTACATACTTCATTAATTAACTAGGTGGAAACCAAAACTCTTTGTAGGTTCAGAGGGGAAGGTTTTATTTGAAGCGATATTTGTTTTATAATTCTTTGTGGTTTCTACTACAACTAACCGATGCTATAGTAGAACAAAAAAAATATAGAATATACTATTCAAGTATACATTTATAGTAAAACCATTATTACTTATTTGAACTAAAACAATACATTTCATAAACAGTTTATTTTTTATTTAAATATAAGTGTAAAAATACACCTGATACACACTGGAATCGAGCCAAGATTCTTTTATCTTGTTAAATAATAACATTTTAGAAAACATTCTATACAAATTGAAAGTACGGAGTGGATTAGAATTAGAATTTAAGACTTAGATATATTGCTCAAACATATATAGAAAGAATTGATTAATACATTTGTTAAGTTAATTGATGTAATAAATTAAAATTGCAGATCAAAATGTATAATTAGGTTAACCTATGGTAATAAAATATTGTCAAATTATGGACATTACACATATAATAAAGTAATTCATCATAAATTTAGCAATATATAAGGTGATGATAGGTCTAAAATGCATGAAAACACGTTAAAAAAGTGTTGTAAAACTTACAGATAACAAAATAGGTTTGACAAAACAATGTTCAAGTTCAAGAAAGTTAATAATTAAAATTGTGAAATTTGTGTTATAAGGTTAACATCTTAAAATAGGTTATAATTATATGATTGAGTGTTGATATAAAACGAATTTAAGATGTGCGATATTTAATGAAACAATGTTTAATGTTTAAATAGTTAAATAATATTATTACTAGATTATCGAGGGTTTTCCTGTGCCTAAGATGGAATGTGATATCGTTGATACATGGAGCTGCCAGAAACACAGCCATGGAGGTTCATGGACAGCTCTTAATGTGTTTTATCATGGTTCATCATGTCTGTCTGTTATTTATCAAGAGTCTAAAGAACCAAAGCTCTCACACCTCTCTGATAGATTCTGATCCTGTGTAGCTATTGATAAGGGCAGAGCTCAAGGTCCCGTGTTCTGTTCCCACGTTCAGGAGTAATTTTTAAATACATATATTAGTTATGTTTATAATAGCCCATAATCTATTAAAAATATGAATTTTGATATATTTCAAGTACATTAATATTCTGTGTAATATTACCTTTTCCAATGATTGTGTGTTGGAGCCTTATGTGAAGATGATGGATGCTCTTTCTGGTGATATTCTTAGAATTTCAGATATAATCTGCAAATATCCGAGGCATGTTATTCTAAAATATCCCCTTCATAAGGACAAAAAAAATAGTTATAACTACCTTAGATATACCAACATTCATTTGTGTAACATCTTTTAGTGCCTAATGGCGCTCTCTTTCTTTATTCTCCGTGTCTTTTCTTCTTTTACTTCTTCTTGGCCCTGACAAGATGAAACGACCCAAAGCTCATCTTCATTTAAATTCATTAGTGCGGAGTTTTTCTTTTTCTTTTCTCTTCTCCGTATTCTTTTTCTTGCTGTTTGCACAAGACCCAGTCCGCACTAAATTGAAAAATACTGCAGATTCATTAGTTTGAAAAATGTATTGTCCCCCTATTTACAAGACGTTATTAAGAAAATATAAGGGGGGGGGAGGGTCCTACTCTGAGTAAGGATGTAAGCTTCTGCGTTGATGACATATTCAGAGAGGAGGGTTTGCTTGGTATGTAATTGTTTACTATTGATTAAAGCGTGGAATGGGGTAATCAACGTTTGACACTTTTTCCTTAAAACGTGTCTTAAATCTTAACAAATCAACCCACATTTGGGAACACGTGGTCTAGTCTGGTCTAGTTTGTTAGTGATGGAGAGGTCAGGGTTTTAATCTAAACGGGATGTATTAAGAATGGTTTCCCTGCGCAAATTTGAGTACATTTTCTTTACCCTCATCAGTTAAAATGTTTGATACTACCCAGGTGGGTACGAGGATGCAGTGCTAAAAGATAATTGAAAATTAAACAGGCTCTTAAATACACTCAGGGTGCCACCTACATGAAAGGGATAATCATTCCCACTTCTATATTTATTATGAGAATGGAAGATATGAAGCTCAAAATTAACAACAAATTGTCCTAAAATAAGTTAAAAATTTAAGTTGTGAGAATATAAACCAATGAATAACATTGGCGTTTTTGCAAACTCATCTGATCATCAATGCGTTTTACATCTCTAAATGACAAAAATTTTCAAAAAATAATTTTTAAATGTTTTAATTTAAAAGTTATATGTTTTGAATTAATATAGCTGAAAATTTGAAATGTTTGATGGTATAGAGCGAGTGATTTGGCTTCATTTTGACGTAATATTAATTTTCAAATAACACGTAGTTATTAACATATTTTGGAAAAGTCTTTTAAGCTTTACAGTAAGTTTACATATTGCTTGTAATCAGATTTTTATTGTGGTTGTGTGGTGTATAGATTATACAAATGAGTTTTAATTCCATTACATACATCTATATAGAAAAAAAATCACCTGGTCTTACTATCTGTTCAGGTAATACGCATATATTAAGATTACTCTTATAGGGTAGGGATGAGGAAGGGAGCATTTTCGATGTAGTATACCCACCATTTGAGTAGAAGGAGAGTGAAAAACCATTTATGAAAAACCACACTCAATATAACCAGTTATGATTCGAACCCCGATCTCCCCGTCGTCAACACGCCAGTCTAGCGCGAGAGTGACACCTTAGACCATTCAGCAACTGACGTGGATTAGTCCATAATTATTTGCTCTATTGTTGTGTATTTGGAATATAAACCTATGTGTGTTCTGTTTCTATTTTGAGTAATGGGCTGACGTAATGTTGTGTTTAGAAAGCGCAAGTTAGTTAACATAACTTAAGCAAACTGAAGTGTTCAAATAACTTTTTCGGATCAAATCTGATTCAATTTCTATTTTTCATTAATCAATGTAATATTCTTAAAATTTTTAAGATAAGAATTTATCTTTAGTATTAATAACAACATGATTAAAAAAATCTATATATAGATCTATAACAAGCATTAAAATATGACAGAAATTTTCTAATTTTTCTACATTAACTTTACCATTACGTTAAATTTTCATAAACTTGGAAAACTTATTGGAATACAAATTTTCCTGATTAATTCTTAGGGCTAGCTTTGTCTCATTTTCTAAATTAGATATTTATCTTTTTTTTATTTATTTTTGCAATAAAGTAGCCCTTCATTTTGATGCGAAAAATATGTCAAGTACTTTTTCGCCTCTTCACCACATCCCAAAGTCATCACCATTTGGGAGACCGCCTCCCCCTTTCCACACTTCAACTCTTCTCCAACTCTTTTTCACCCTGACTCATCCCCAAATATTTGTCTATCTGTGTGAGGACGTCACCATTTTGTTATTTTATATCGTCCCCATTTACTTCTCTCTCGTTCTCCTGTTCGTGCTTTCAAAACACTTTCTAGATGGTGAGAATATTAAGCACGAGTCATTCCGAAAAAACAACAACTTTTGTTTGAATGAAGACAGCAGTATCTCCAAAATGCTACACTATAATTTGAAGCAAAATACACATAGGTGGTCATTCGATCTAAGGCATTGGTCTCAAAATAACAAGATTTCTGCTGACAGATAAGTCGCGATTTGAATCTTGCCTGGAAATGGCTTTTCCCATGTGATTTATCAATATGATTTTTCCATTTTATCCTCACTTCGATTTGGGTGTACTTATTTTGGAGTGACTTTCTTCATTCTTATCCCAAGTTAAAAGAAGAATAAAAAAAGGTAAATGAAATAATTTCTTTAGTAGACTTTAAACCTTTTGTTTTCAAATTATTCCTCTAGTTCAGTTTAATAAGGTTCGTTACTCAATATTACATAATAGATTTCTTTATATTAAAAAAAATATCAATACAATATAAGCTGGACATAAACCATGATTCTTAAATATTGCTGTTCATTCAATTATTTCACTCGTCTTTGCGTCCATAGTTAGGTTGAAAATAAATATATACCCGTTTCGCTAGCCACGTGGTCTCAGGTGCTACTCTCAAAGTTGACTAGACCGCTGGTGACGGGGAGATTGAGGTTTGAATCTCGGTCGAGTGTACTGAGTTTTTATTAAAAAATAAATTTTCACAATCCTTCCACGTAGATGCAGGTACACTTCTTCTTTTATAGCCTTTATAGTCCTTTAAAACCACTAGCGTAATTAGTACATAAGCTTATAATCTGAATGGGTAGTAAGACCAGATGCTAAAAAAATTATATATAGTTAAAACAGAGACGTTTGTATGGTTAATCGGTAATGCAAATATCAAATATAATATTAACGACTCATTTATGTTGACATATTTATACATTATGATAATTCTAAAGAATTCAATTTAGCTGAATGTTATCAATTATTTTAATATAAGGATTATAGGTGTTGAAACAATTAAAACTAGTCTTTGTTGACAGTATGTTGTGTTTTAATTTATATTTTTTTACTTTTCATCTACAACGGTGATAAATTGGTCCAAAACGTTAAACTTGCATTGTTCCTGACTGCCGTTGATAGAGATATTGATGTCAAAATTCCGGACATTTATACATTACGTATAGTTTTCCACATATGATTCTCACATTGGTTTTCCTCTTTCCCCACCAAAGCGTGTATCCACTAAATGGTATGCTCAACCACTACACCTGAGATAATGTAACTTATAGGCCTATATCTTGAGTCAAAAGCAATATTTAAAAATATGTGCATCACTCTTCAAATTGAAAGCTAATAATTACATTACGATAAACTGACCACAATTGTTTTAAGTTGAAAGATTAACAAAATTATTTTATATAGAATTATTCTTATGTGGGATTTAAGGTACTTTTCTTTCCCTTCCCTGACTAAAAAAGTGTTGGTTAAGATGAGTCTTTTCTCTCGAGTGTGGAAAAGGGGGGGGAGGGAGTCTAGGTAGAAAGGGGGGCTATCTCGGCTGTTGGCGGGGTAGGGGTGTTGGAGAAATGGGGCTTGCTCATAAACTTGTCTTTTATTTTACTTGTCGTCGTGAGGGGTGAAGTGACTGCTTAACGATGACGTCACAGAGTCGCCACCATGGCGTCAAGTTTACGGCGGCGCGTCTTTGTGCAAGTGGGGGACTGGAATTCTCTTTCTATATTTCTTTCTGTTACCCTCTCGTTCTTTACTGTTATATTTCCTTATATCGATAAATTGCTTTCTCTTTCTTTAACACACACATTATGTTCGCACCTGCTCTTTTTGATATGGCCAAGGTCACAAGTGTTATTTATATGTTTCATTTGTAAAAACACCAAAACAATATAGTCCCTACAGTTTTATTTTATAGTGTCGATCACTTTTTTCTCATCGATAAATAGTGTTAAATTATCTTCACATTTTTCTCATAGATAGATAATATATTATTTTAAATATCTTGATTTAAATAAAAAAGTGTGTAATGGGTTAGCTATATTTGGATAAAAAATCAAACTTTGCCTTAGTAATGTATTTAGATACATACACGATCACAAATATATTTTAAAACACTAACAATATCTTTGAGAAAGTACATTTTCTTTGATTCATTTAAAATTTTGTTAATAAAATAAAACTTTCCTTTAATCTCATGTTTGACTTTTTAAATATTTTCAGTTTACTCGAAAGAATGTGTCTGTTTCAAATATATGCCAGCTTTTTAAAATAAATATATTGTAGCTTATTGTCTAAGGAGGATAAAACCTTCAGTGTACATGCAAAAGCTTTTGTTTATTTATTCCACACTAGTTTTTAGGCCTGTATATGACAGGTTGATTTTAATACCAACCAACTTGACCAATCCTAGCTTTCAATTAATAATCTCATGCAATGTTAGGCTCTGTTTATAAAAAAAATCTTTCTGCCGTAAAAGTGGATATGGTTAGAGTGAGATACATTATATTATTTTATAAAAAGAGATATACAAATGTATACGAATAGGACGCGTACAATTGGCCATTGTTGAAAACGGGCTTCAGTAGATATATTTCAACCATGTCCAAGATTTGACCTTGTAGCTAACTAATAGTAATTGAGAACACTAGTGTAACTGGTAACTACCTCCATCTCAAAATAAATAGGATGCCAGGGTCTACAGCTACCAGATATATTGTCGATAAGAAACATAGGTTCAATTGGGATAAACCTGCTATAATTGTTGTATGGATTGTAGCTTTTCATCCAATTTTGTCACCGAAAGGCAGCTCCATTAAATTAACCCTGTTTAGTGTTTAATTATCCAAGGAGAATTAATATACTGCCTATTTTAATATTAACTTTCATGGCGATATTCATGAGGGCGTCAAACTGTTAAAAAAATCAACTGGATATAAGCCTTTTTCCCACCCATCCTTAGAGTCGAATGAGTTCACATTAATGTAACACTGGACCTCTCCTTCTATAATATTAACTACCTCCTAATTTATTTGTTCAATTTATTCATTTCCTGGACACAGAATGGCTTCACTACTGGCGTAAAATATCACTAAAAAATGAGCTTTCCTGTTTCACAGTGAAGAATTAACAGCTATTGTCACTTATGTTTTGATTACGAAAAATGTGTAATACATTCTGCACATGTGCGGCTGTTCCGCTGAATTAGCTCCTCTTTGCCGGAAAGACGTGAAGTTATTGGTAGTGGCAGAGTGCTTAGCGTTAGCGGCTGCTGCAGACAGATCATGGTTTCTATATAAAACTGGAAGGCTTAATAAAGTGGCAAACCATTTTACAATTTGCCCCTTCGTCTTAGATAATATATTTACATCTCCATACATAAAGTCACAAACTATACTATCCACTCATCTCTCTTAAACCGAGTGTTTTATTTTTTTCCCCTTCACACCCATTTGTACAATTTGGTTTCTCTCTTTGTCATTTGCCCGCTTCTCTCCATAAGTCTACTGATGTAAGCTGTGTAGGCGTGATACACAATGTCGAGGAAATGGAGGAGAAAAATGTTTTTACTGGTTCGTTATTCGCTCATATTTTTTTCTTGAAATATTCTTTTGTGTTTGGACTCCATTATTTTTTTAAGATATACGGTTTGTAGTTTAGTTTTTTATTTCCCTTTCTTTCAGACCAGAAAAAAAAATTAGTTTTCATATTCCTTCTAAAGATTTTAATGTTTTTTTTATCTAAACGAGAAATAATGGATTTTAAAATATTTCTATAAAATAAATATATTTCCCCTAAGGTACCAGTAGCTAATATTATTTATTATTTGTAACTTTAGAAATGTTAATTATTATTGATTGAAATATGACAAAATATTTGATAAATATATTATTTTATTGCTGTGGGTCAGTTATATTATGAAAATTTGTGAACTAAAATATTAAACATATTGTATTATCCTTAAATTATTATTGATTGAAACATGACAAAATATTTGATAAATATATTATTTTATTTATTTTATATTAGGGAAATTTGTGAACTAAAATATTAAAAATAATTGATTATCTTTCAATTATTATTGATTGAAATATGACAAATTATTCGATAAATATATTATTTTATTTATGTGAGTCAGTTATATTATGAAAATTTGCGAACTAAAATATTAAAATATTGAATTATCTTACAATTAAAGCGTCACCTGAATCAAAGGTCATTCTTAAGAACCATCAAATCTAATTAATTTAAACCGTAAATTACTTTAGTTTGAAAGTTGACAGTCCAACTAAACTAACTTAGTAAATGTAAATAAACTTTGAACCATATTATATTAAGCTAGAAATGATAAAATGGCAATGGGAATCGAAACCAGAATCATTAGCTTGGCTGATCAATACTCTTCCGCTGATACATCCTGGTTCATCTCGTTCATAAGGCCATCTTTCACGAGTTGTTAATGGATTAAATAAAATCTTCTCAGAAAACGGATATTTTCTCTTAATTTAATTAAATTGATAATTCCAAAGCACTATGTTTATAAATAGAAATACCTTTGACATAACACTTTATTATAATTACAATGTTATGATCAAGATTTGTATCGTTCATTACATTATAGTTATACCTCATTCTGAAAGGGTCTATAGCTCCTTAATAAATCGTTTTCTGTTATTTATTCATCCCAGAATAGCTGACATCGTTTTATTTTTTAATCTAAAAAAAAAAACCTTGGATTAATTTTTTTTCATACAAGTGAAAAAAACTTTGCAAAGATACAAAAAAAAAAGTAGTACAAGTAGAAGAAACATCTTCTGGTTTTCAGCTTCTCATTACATTTATGTCTTTGTTTCAAGTTTCATAACTACAGAGTTCGTTCGTTTTCTTTCCCTTTAATCCATCAGCGTAAGAGACAAGATAGGCCACCGCAATCACTTTAGTGGTTTGGACCTCCGAGGAAAAAAAAAAGAGTGATAATAAGAGAGGGGAATAAAACGGATAAGAATAGAAGCTCACGCAATGTTTGAACATTGTAGGTCTCCAGGAAAATATAAAACCACTACTGGAGATATTTTAATAGAGTTTCAATATTTTTTATTTAAATTAAATTAGGTCAGGGCTATTCTAATCACTTGAACTAAGCACAATAATATAGTATTAACCCACTTCAGTGGCGGAACAGTCTAAGGCATCATTCTCGTATTAGGCAGGCTTATTAAAAACGGTGAGCTTGGGGTTTGAATCCCGGCCGGATAGCTGAGGTTTTTTTTCCTCATAAATGGCTCCCCATTCTCCTTCGACGCAAATGCGGGTAGACTATAAAATACTTCCTTCCTCATCCCTACACCATTAGAGTAATGAAATGATCATATATGTTTTTAGCCTTAACGTTTAAAAAGACGTGGTAGTGAAAAATAATACTAAAATAAAAAGTATGTAGAAAGATGATTTAACTAAATTTATGGACAATTCTAGTGAATAAAAAATAACCATGCTTCGGTGTAGAAAATTAAATTCAGTGAAATTATTGAGATTTTTAAATTTTTGAGATACTACACACAAATTAATACTTATCCTACCATAATAATTAGGGTGATTCCTAGTGAATAAAAGGGCTAGTTGTGATTGATTACCCCTATTTTCCACAAACAATTATATTTCTTTCAATATCACTAACGCATATTTTATTAAACTACTCCTTATATGCTTGACAGTTGCGTTCAGCCACCTTTTCCAGCAGATTAACTCCACTTTAATCTAAATACCATACATTCATCTACCATATAGGTGTACACTAGTTCCTTTTGTTTTCAACTTGGTAAATATCTGGTTTGGCTAGATCCCGCAGTCTAAACATTCCGAACTAGAGGACGTCGCCTGTTGGCGAATATAGTGCCATGTTATTTGGATAATGTAACTAGCCCCCCCGGACGTCGATTTCAGTTTTCTATACCGGAGCTGCTAATTCTTTATTCAAGTAGCTCCTCATTTTTCCTCACGAGGTTGAGTTTGACCCCGTTATAGAAACATTGCTTCACAGAAAAATCTGCAATTACTGAGGATCAATCACAGAACCTTTAGATCTGTAGCCAGGAGCTAAACACTAGAGCACAAAGGTGGTATTTTATTATATTTTAGAGTTCTGGTAAATAAAAATACAATTAATTCATAAACACAAATAACATTAATTGATCTTCTGTTCAAATGGCACCCTGAATTATAAATTGTGCCATTAACAAGCGTCATAATTATTTATAAAAATATCGCTTATTTAATAGTAATTTATATTTTAATGTTTTATTTACACATATTTTAATGGTACTAAAACTAGGAAATATTTATTTTTTAAGGAAATTTAATCAATTTAAGAACCGGACAGAACAATAAATTTAATTTTTCTAGAACCGGAACCAAACCGGAACTTTGAAAATTTTGCTTGAACCATAACAGGAACCAGAACCGATAAATATTTCAGTTATGCTTTTTGGTTTTAGTGTCAAATAATAACCTGTGGAATTCTAATAGGCACTCAAAAGTTCCACGGAGTGAACTTTACTGAGTTCTTAATTTAATGGGAATGTATTTGTCTACTCATATAAGTGTATCATGTTCACTTCCCGGCATGATAGAATCATTGAATATTTATAAAATTGTATCCATTCAACAACTCAAAATTTTTGAAAACTATAATTTAGAGTATTTACACATAAATTGCTCATTCTAACATTTTTTGTAACATCACTTATTTGGAGGATTATAAAATACATTTTTCACATTTTCAATAGAGAAACTATACTCTTTGGACTATATAATGTAGTTAATGAACGCTGTTAAGGTAGGGTTCCTAAGGTTTCGGAATTCTTAAAAATATATGTAGGACTATAAAATTTGATTAAATATAATAAAAAAACTTCTGAGATTATGCTGGGCCCCATTAAACACCAAACCTTGTGACTTAGACAAGCAAGAAAGTTGAATTTTCTCCTTTATGCGACACGTTTTGTTATATTATCTATGTATTTATGTTATATGATCTGTGAACATGTTTTGCATGATCTGGGGCTCTGTGTTATTTGGATTGGGGATATGTGCTATATAGTATGTTTATATATATTATATGGTCGAGGGGGGGTTTGTGAATCACTATATTACACAACCTAACATATTTATGTTTTCTCATTTTCTCGACAAACATTTTAAAAATTAATGTGTTTTGGGGAAGCGAAACACTCGGCTTGTTTCTTTGTAGAGTTAAGTTATATCTTAAATTATATTAAGGCAAATTAAGTAACTGCTGCAAAGAGATATTGATTTTAGCTCACTAATATAATTATGTTTTTTAGGTAAATATTTTAAAATAAAATTTATTATATTGTTTGGGTATAGTCCACAGTAACCTCAAATTTATTTTAACCGCACGTGCATCAATTTACAATTAGGTCTTATTTACATACGCTAATTTTAATCAGCGTTGTAAAATTTACTAAAGCGTACACATAATCAATTTCTGGTGAGTAATTAAATTTGAATAGCATTATTTGTGTGTACACATAAACATCAAACTATTTTAGTGATGACGTAATAAAATTATTAAAAACAAGCCTTAATGATTAGGCGTAACTTTATATTTTTCCATGTCTTTTTAGTATTTTAGTTAAATAAAAATTACACAAATAAATAAAGCTCTTCAATAGAGTTTTAAATTTTTGGGTACATACTTATACAAAGAGACTTGAAAACAAAATTTATATTCGATTCCTAAGAGGTCCCCCTTTTGAAGGCCTTTTCAAAATAAGTATATTTTAAAAAACTACGGAGATATAAGGGCAGATTGCCAAAAATGAAAAGAGGTAGGGAAAATGGTCAGACTTGAAAAAAAAACATGTAATACATAAGAAAATAAGTCAGGCAAGCATTTATTATATTCTAGAGAAGGGAGGAAATGTGAAGTTTTGAGATAGGCTAGATAAAGAGACCCACTGTTGACACGTTACAAACAAATAAATAACACGACAAACACGCGAGTATATTTCCTACTTGTCCTTGCCAACAAAATAATACATACAGAAGATCACACGCGCTTATAATTCGCATAATCACTCTGATTGCAGATTTGTGTAGATGGTGAGAATGATAATAAAAGATACATTTTATTGTAGAAAGATAACATTTTCATGAAATAATGTACGTTTAAATTATACCACATCCACATCCAAACTAACCCACATTTTGAGAAATGATTTGTCCTTGCATTATTTTGAAACATTGATGTTTTTCACAAATGAAGTGAATATTAAAACTATTAAGATAAACTATTCTAAAGTATAAGCAGTAAAATTCAAACTTTGGTGTTCAAACGAGTTTTTTATTTTCAAGAATTATGCTATGTGTGTGTACTCTCTAGATAACACACTTTTGTTGTAAAATAAGTGTTTTTGGGAAACATAATTAAAACTTTCACCGCCATAAAAATAACACAAACGTATTTATTTAAGTCTTTGGAGGTTTGTAAATAAGTCATTAGCATTTAAATAAATATTAATGGATGAATTAAATTAAATGAAACTAACAACCTTGAGACTCAAGAAATGAACCCGAGTTCTTTGAATGTACACGTCTAAGCTCACCACTGAGTCATTCTGATTTGTCATTCAACTAAGGTCACTTACAACTAGAAGTTGCATTGAGTCCAGTGGTATCTGGTGAAGGTATCGGACAGTGACCATGGACTTGAGACGAATCAAGATAGCTCGGTGGTAGAGTATGGACGTGCCAAACCAAAGGTCCTGGATTTGATACGCATTCTCAACTAACTATTTTTCAACTAATCGAGTTTTGTTCCACTAGGGTGACGTTTTTTTATCACCGCGTCTTACTACCTATTCAGGTTATACGCCTATGTACTAATTACACTAATGAGTTAGGTATTATTAAGAATTAATTTTGAGAAAGTGCATCCACATTTGTGTGGAGGGAGAGTGGAAACTAAGTAATAATTACCCTTGGTGCACCCAACCGGGATCAAACCCTGATCTCTCTGTCTTCGGCAGTCTAATCCAACCCGAGTTTAGCACGCTAGATCACTTGGTCACCGAAGCGGGTAGTAGCGTAACTGATACTGTGGACAACCACCACGCATACATTTTTGATACACATTAATTATTTAATACTGGTGGTTCATCAGCTTACTAAGGTGGCCTGATAAGTTATGTGTTGTTAACTAGTGTGTATCAGTTTTATGATTTACAAATGTATACAAATACATACGGGTGATAACATATTGAGGGTATATTGCTTAATTTAGGTGACCCCCTCTCCCCAGTTGTTCAGGAGATACGTCTAGGAGGGCTGAGGTTGTGTTCCAAGTCTAGAGACCGTGGGTACTCCCCAACCAAAGGGCGTCTCTCGAGCCCCAGCGTTTCAGGAGATACGTCTGGGTGCGAATATATGGGGGTGTGGTTTAGTTTAAGCGGTATAAGTGGTTTTAATTAGCCTACAACATGTTAACCGAACAGGTGAGTTATGCTCATGAGAGAGTTCAGCTCAATCGTTAGAGTGGTTTTTGAGTGAAAGTCTGAAGCAGATTTGTAGCACATGACACAATGACAGAATCATTATTTAATAGTGTATTTACTTTAGGTCACTACTATTGTATAACTACTGTAGTACTATTGTAGTAGATCATATAATATTTTATATAAACAAATTATAGAGGGTTTACTCTACGTAAGAATAAAAGGTTAAAAAAGAAAGTACGATTAATTTGACAACAAAAATAAAAATAATTATTATCTTACGTTTTGAGCCCATCAATAATGTACCTAACGTTTATAACAAAACCTAATCTGTACGCCCTAAATAAGTTATTATGAGTATTTAAAATACATTTTAATTATTTCCATGTTTCTATCTCTAGCATTAATTGATTTGATTACTTCAGTTCTTGGAAAGTGGTAGATTAGTTAAGTCACTTTAAAAATACAAAACTTCTACAACATTTTCTTTAAACCTTGAACTCCGGTCCTAAACCTTTTACTTCATGCTTTTTCAGACAATCGTAATTCCGAAATCTCGTTCATCATGTTCTACTAAACGATTAAAAGTTAATATAACATTTTAGCATTCACTACTTTTTAGAGAGTTGAAGGAATAGATCTCTCGTATTTTAGTTTTATTGGTATTCTTTTAACTTTTAAAGTGGAATTTTCATGGCTATAAAACAGATAACTAAATGACTAAATCCTTTTCTTCACGAAAAACACATTATAAATTATGATTTATCGGAACGTTTTTCTGTGTGTTATTATTACTTCTTACAATATTGTTGCATGCAATATGTTTCAGATTAAAGGTGAACTACATTTTTTTTTGAAACATGCTTTTAAAGATGTATTGGCCATGTATGTATTTGAACTCAATTCATATGAGTAGGCCTATTAAATATTTACCTTGATCGCATTGTCACACTGAATATAGCCTCGCAACGGACATTAAAAATCTTAAATTAATGTATTCTCTCTCCGCATTTTAATATAATTTCAGGTTATCTTATAACTAACACTAATAAGTGGGGATAGTGAAGGTACAATTTCAGCGCAAGTGTACTCACATATGTTTTGCCGAAGAGATTAAAACTGTTTATTAAATAGCACCTTAGCACTCCCGTTAGGGATTAGAACCCTGAGCTCTCAGTAATCTGCAAACCAAATAATATGATACCGACTCCTTCTCCCACGTGCCCAGTGGTGCGGGTTTTAATTTTATTAGTCATACCTCCTTCTGTCATTGGTTGTAAATGACTTTAACCCAACCATTCTATGGTGAAAACATGTGTAGTTGAGTTCTATAGAACTTAATCAATAATTTCCAGGAGAGAGGAGAGAAAACTTTGTTTTCGAGCCCCATCCTCGATACAGTTGGTTGAGACCTGTTTTCATCCACCCAGAACGATAGTCATGCAAGTTAAGAGTTTTTCGATATCGTGTAATTTTTAACACAAGAGCTATTAAATATTTAATCTAAGAAGTAGAGATGAAGAGGGTATCGACAAGTATGGGAAATCGAGTCTTTAAAGAATATATGTATGCTAAACAACTCTATGGTAACAGGCTAGAATTAAAATCCCTAACGCCCGTAAACGATGACCAAGTAAAATGGGAGACTAACCCCTTAGATAGACCGAACACCAACACGTTTATTAAGCTGTTACTAGCAGTAATCGACCAAAGAATATCCATTGTGGAGAGATTTATAGCATCTACCTGCATTTTAAAAGCAATATTTTCCTATCACTTCTTTTAAAAATGAAAATTATGAAACCTGATGAAATACCCTCTTTGAATTTACATTGCAAACTTACTACGCTAATACCAGCTTCAATAGGCACACCGAATATATATGTTATTCTAGTTTTATGGTGACAGGTAGGTTTGGGTTTGAATCCCAGCTTAGTGTACTGAGGCTGATTTTTTTTCCTACATGGTTTATCGATCTACCACCTTGCAAATTATTCCACTTTCTTTATCCCCTAAACGTTAGTTTGATAACTAAACATGGTAATTTCTACAAATAGCTAATAAAGCAGGTCTACCATCAATTATAGATTATAATTACTAATTATTACACTGTAATTAATGTGATTTTAAACCGGATGGATCGGATTATGCGAAGGAAATAAAAAATATGTAAATCTTATTTTAGTGGGGTGGGAGGAAAAAAATCCCCCACGCTCCTCCATAATTCATAGCCAACATTAAACAAGTATATTCACTAAATGTGTCTACTGGTCCGGATCGAATGGTAAGAGAGCTTAAGGTAGAAGTTGTTTAGGTATCGAAATGTCTGTCCCCCCGGAGGAGTGGATATGACGGAGGAAACCAATGATCGGTTTAGCTGCCGTGTGAGAGCCATGGTCACTGTGGGAGCTCCCTGATGCCGTTAGTTCTCTCCTTGGTATATACACGCGCACACGCGTTCTTTCAAAAGGGAATACCCCGGGAATGAGGTCTGACCGTGCCGGGACTAGCAATGTCAGGAGGATGAAGCGGGGAGGGCGCTGGACCACAACCTCGGGGCCAAACGGGGATAAGGGTGTTCATCGATATAAGAACCCTTTTAGGACTAGAAGGACCCACTTGCCATCGCCCTCAAGCCTTGTTCTTCCCCTCACCCTTTGCCATATTGTATTTTCCTCCGTCTAAACACCGCTATCAATTAATATTGTTCTTCCCCTTGATCTTCACCAACTTGTATTGTTCTCTCGCCAACTTGTATTGTTTTTATATTCCTAAACATTGTTCTCGAGCTTTATTCTCCTCCTTGATCTTCACCAAATTGTTTTTTTTTCTCCCTTACCTCACCTGACATCGTTATTCCCTTATTTATTTTATAGTATTTTTCTATTTTCTCTCTATTAGTTTTGGCATTTATTCTCTTCGCTTCTATTTAACGATGCTGTGTGTTTTTTTGTAGTAAATATATTTTAGTTAAGGTGATTTGCTCTTTTAACGTGGCGTGGAAATGTAGAGCCATGGGAACAAACGGTTATTTTCAAGAATTTTTATTTTTTTGCAATTTTCTTTTCGGAAACGGGTTGTTCAAGAATAGAAGCATGTTTATTAAGTTATACTTTTTAGATACACACCTCCTCTATAGTTTTAACAATGATCCAATATCAATCATTTTGACATGTTTTAATAGAAAACTGCCGGTTGCATAACAAAAAATAAGATTAAACACCTAGTAAACATTTATACATTATCTTAGACGAAGTGTTGAAATTATTACTAAAAAAAAATTTCACTGGTTCTCGAGAAAACTGATATTTTTCAAACGTATGATTTTCCACTAGACCTGTCCAATATCTAAGCACCATCTACGGTTTCCATTATCCATCTGTTCTTGTTGACGCGGAATGATACTTTGGTCGGTTGTAAAGCCACGCCCCGCATTTCACCCTCCTGCCCACCATCCCACAAAATAGGTTTTAGACTTTCACTTGAAAGGGCCGAGGGCCTAAGTATATATTTCTATATTTATATTAAACGTGAAAGCTATTTTTAAAAACAATACACATATGAAAGATGTTACTTAAATAAAATTTCCAAGCTTTAATTTATTGGTATTTAATAAAATTCAAATACTTGTTGAAACTGAAATATTTAATTGGAAGGAACTAAGAAAATTTCTCTGTGTCCTTATCTTTTATCGAGAAGTTTGAGATATGCACCAGTTGACACGTGGACAAGGGTGTTAGTCATGCTTTGCCTGCTTTTCTGGTGACATGCAGAGGTAAGAGTCACAACTGGGGGTAGGGGGGAGGGGGGGTTAGTAGGGTTTTACTAAATTGTTTCCTACTCTCACACCATGAACGGTGACCTGGTGGTCTAGGGGCAAGGTGTCTGACCTCTGTGCTGGGGGTCCGGGGCCAGAGTTCAATCCTCGATCCCGAAACGGATTTATCTGATTGCCAAACCCATCCTTCAACTCTGACAATACGTGAAGTAATCACAACTTGTGAATGTGTGGAATGCCAGGCCTCCACCATGGTTCGGATACCACGTTAAGCTGTAGGTCCCCTCATTTCATCTCACAATCACCCTACCATTACACATTAGCGTAAGTGCGTACAACCCGAACGGGTAATAAGACGCGGTGATAATAATATTAACAATAATATTAATAATAACACCATGAAAATGCAGGTAAACTTTCTCTTAATTATATCTCCCTCATAGTAGGTAGCTAATTAATAAGTGTTAATATACGAATAAACAATAAGGTGATAAAAAGCTAATATTTTAATAGAAATATATTTAAGTGCAACTGTTATTTATCATTCCTTATAATTTCCCTTTTAATTTATTTTGGATCTACAATATTATTTATTTAGTTAGCTATTAAATATAATCCCGTCCCTGTGGTTGTAAGGGTAGGGTGGCCAACTACAAGTCTAGGAAAGTTTGTCTACAGTATCTACAGGAATTTAATAAGTGTTTCAAGGATGTCATATCCTAGGTTAAGTGAGTCTTGTTGTTTTACAAAGGCATCTTTGAACTTTTAGCAAAAAAATAATTCCAAGTGATTTCCCCATACTAGTCTTCTCCTAAACTGTGCGATATAAATAGACTCACACTTTTCAATAAAAATACTTGATTTGGGGAAAAATAAAGAGCTACTTTTTTTCTATTTAATTAATGCTATAGACAAAATCAAATGACTATATTTTTATAAACTTAGTTTTTCATTTGCTATAACTATAATTTTCATAAGAAGAACCTTATCCTACAATTATAAAAGCTTCTAGACTTAATTTCACGTATTCAAACATTAAGACACACATTCTGCAAATGTTTTTTTGGTTAGATATTATTAATATCTATAAAACCAAACTAATAACATAGTAACATTTTATCAATGTTGGACACTCAGCCAAGGTAAACGTTAGGGAAACCAGTGATAAACATTTTAGTACTGTCCAATTTTCATAAGAAGGCTCGTTTAAATATACACATTATTCATTTACTCCCACTTAAATAATATATAGGGTAAGTACATGAATATATATATATATATATATATATATATACACATAATGGTTTATTGTATTCTTCTTTATTTCAATGGTGTTTACCTCATTGGTCTTGGGGTAAAGTTCTCGCCTTAGGATCCGATGAACCTGGGTTCAAAGCCAGTTGGTGTCTATAGATTTGTTTTAGCGATAAAAATCCGTAGCACAACCTTTTTAGGAGGGCAAGTAAAGCCTTTGGCCCCAAGTCGATTATAGCATGTAAAATAAGGCTTTCACTCATAGAAAAACTCTCGTGTACTGATATAATCAGTCGGTTCAGAAAGTGCACGTTAAATACATAAAATGAATAAAAAAAAAAGAAATATGTTAAATGGGAGGGTTTAAAAGCTCTCCTTCTGAGAGTTTATGGTAGCACTCTTTCAAAGGTTCCTCGGAGACGGGTCCCTCGCGGCGACCCTGAGCTTTGTCGTGCCAAGGTTCCATTCGGCCTCGTCCCAACCACACCACCCCCGAAAGGGGGGGGGGAAGGGTTAGTAGGACCACGTGTGCCACCCCTCACAGTCGTGGTCTCGTCTCAGTCTGATCAATGCAAACAAGACCTATTACAGGGCCTTCCGCATTGCGAAAACCATTCTCCGTCCCCTTCTTGTCAACGCTTATATACTTGAAGGCAAGAAACTGTTCTCAGCGTTTATAGTGTGCTCACTCCTTATCGGCGGTATTGTTCTGACTCAGGGCTAGTTCACACTGGGTGCGGGAAAAGACAAAACGTAGTTTTACCCATGTAGTATATCCACATATTATGCGAATAGGGTGTAAATGAGGAATATATAATTTGTGAGGAAATTTACACAAATTTGCGTGACGGAAAACCATTTGAGGGAAATCTATCCTTAGTAAATTCCCATACATCCGAACATGTTTTGTTCCACGTTCAACTGGCTATTAGAATTTGGCCATCCTAGTGAACTAAAGATGAGGAATGTATTGTTTAATTTGAAATATACCTACATTTTCATGGAGTTATCGAAAGAAATTACTCAGGAAAAATAAACATTTATCGGCACCCCTGGCTCTGGCTTAGACCCTGACCTCACAATAACCACAAACCAGATTATAAGTGATTGATGCCTTAGTCCTCATGTCCACTATTACAGGTAATTGATGTATTGTTTGAACAGTACTTGGTTATTTTTAGTTCTACAGTAGCCTCATGGTTTCTTTGGTGCTGACTGACATCTTTTAAAAGTTACCAGACCAAATTATGTATCCCTACGCCGAACCATATGATCTGCAAAAACACGTGTTTATCAGCTGTCACTACTGACAGTCAAGATTTATGTATATACCTAAATGTTGACTGTCAGAAGTCAGCTGTGAGTTGTCAGTCAGCACCAAAGAAGCCGTGGGCTTACTATATACATCCTACTCTTTCGTGGTTTTATGAACACTATCACGCATGAGATTCCACTTATATCAAACTCTGACCAGCTCATATATGCCATTTTATGTCCCCACCTATTATATACTTCCCGAGCTGGAAATAATTTCCGGCAGAACAGTAGCCTAAGTGTTAAAACGGGTTCTTTAAAGAACTTGGTCTGATAAATCAAACTCTAGCAACTCAGCTATTTACAAAATTCGTTTGACCGATTTGTTGTTTAGAATATAAGAGAAAAGAAACAACGAATCAGCAAGATACGTTTTGAATAATGTTTCCTCTAAAGTTTAAGAAGGGTAAGAGAAAGTACAGTTATTTGGTTTACAGATTAAAAAACAGGGAATAAAATAATTCAAAACCGACTATAATTTAATGTCATGATATTAACTTAAATCAATATGTTTTGGTCTCAACATACCATTTAAGAATCAAACTTTTACGATACTACAGGCACACTCATTTTATCTTGAAAATAGTTAGCTTACCTTACTAGTTTAACTATGGTTAATACTATTAGATAGGGTAATAGTGTATAAGTCAAGGAAAGAATATTAAATTTCAGTGTAAACTATGTGCACACTCTATATAGTCTTACTATATTCAAATTGGTAGGTTTTTAAATATTCGTTTTTATATTATAATTATTAGCACCGCGTCTTACTACCCGTTCGGGTTATACGCACTTACGCTAAAGTGTAATGGTAGGGTGAGTGTAAGATGAAATGGAGGACCTACAGTTTAACGTGGAATCCAAACCATGGTGGAGGCCTGGCATTCCCCACATTCACAAGATGTCTTGTCAGAGGTGAAGGAAGTCGTTTTTATAATGTATGTGCGAAAAGTCACCATAGATTTGATTCAATTATAAGCGTTCACACGATGTTAATATACATATTTGATTATCATAATAATTTATTTAGCACCACGCATTACTACCCGTTCAAAGTATACGCTTAAGTACTAATTTCTCTAATGGGTAAGGAATTGGGAAGGTTGAATGTAGAGGAAGTTAACCCACTTTTTCGTGGAGAGAGAGGGTAAAACCATTTAGGATAAGCCACACCCAATTCACCTGACTGAGATTTGAACCTCAATCTACCCGTCCTGGGCAGTCTAAGCTCAGCACGAAACTGGCACGTTAGCTAACTACTCAAGAGGTGGGTGATTTTTTTTAAATATTTATTTTATTTCGTTGTTTCGTCACCGTGACTAATAATGTAAGCAAACAGACCACAGGTTAAGGAATCAGGTTTTAACTATTAATATTTTTAACGCTATAATCAAGTGCCAAGCATCCCGTGTTTTACCCTATTTTAGGTTATCTGCTGAAAATAATGAGTTTAAAAATTAATTTAATTTAATATCTTTAACACACACTTTCTGAATCGAGTTGTTATAGAAGTATACTACTTAAAAACTAACTTAAATCAAAAACAAACATACCACAACAGTCCCCCAGCAATTAATTAATCACTGTGAAAGAGCAACATCACTTTCACCAACCATATATTTCAGCCATTCTGGGAATCGAATCCAAGACTTACAGATATGTGGGGAGAAACAATACCAGCCACACCAGTGTAGGACTACTCTAAAGCTAGATGTTAATGTTAGATAAGAGACCTATAAATATAAAACACATACAGAATATTTGTTTTTCGTAAATAAATGTTCGTAATTTATATTATTTATGAATATTAATGCTTGTATTTATCTAACTGTAGTATATTTAATTATTTATTCCAAATTTATTTTTCATAAGAACCATTTTATAATACTAGTATAAATATTATTTAGTACTGATTGATTCCCAGTTTATTTTAATTCTAAAGCTATGTGAATCTTTACTCTTTTTATATCTCTGTTATACCCTTATTCTTATTATTATTATTAGCACCACGTCTTACTACCTGTTCGGGCTGTACGCATATACCCTTCTTAATTAAGTTGATATCCGCTTCAGTGGCCGCATGGTCTTAGGTGCTACTCTCGCAATATACTAGACTGCCGAACACGAAGGGATCGTGGTTCTATCCCAGTCGGGAGTATTGAGCGTAACCTTTACGAAAGGGTTTTCCAATATTCCTATGAGTAAATGCAAGTATACTTCTTCTGAATTCAATCTTACTCATCCCCAACACATTAGTGTAATTAGTACATAGAAGTATAATCAAAATGGGTTGTAAAAACGTAGTGCTAACACACACAGT
This sequence comes from Timema shepardi, assembly GCA_902151425.1. NCBI lineage: Eukaryota > Metazoa > Arthropoda > Insecta > Phasmatodea > Timematidae > Timema > Timema shepardi. The sequence continues at coordinate 183,592 of CABFVX010000251.1, read as the reverse complement.
TTAATTGATTGTTGGCTTATATTTAAAGCAATTTAATTTAAGCACCCTATTAATTACGCCCCGTATAATATTGCACTTCTCGTGTGAAGGTGGTCTTATACCTTGTTGGGGTGGAATATAGCTCCTGCAGAATAAGAAACGTATTCTTTGGTTTCATCCCTTCAAAGGATAGGAAAGGGGTGGAGGAGGTTTGGTCTTGCCACGAAAAGCTTATTCGATGCCATAAAGTAGACTAGGAAGACGATGCATTCAGAAGCATCAATCCAGGGAGGAAAACGTCCCTTTAACGGCAGGAGCGTGTCTTGAAGCTCGTTCCCAATGGTGAATAGTACTAGTGATAATAGCCGTAGTAATTCCTTTCATTGCATTGCCAGAAGGCCTTTGAATTTATTGCAAATGAAGTAATAGTTTTATTTTGGCATCAGCATCCCATCAATAACAATGCTCACGAAAAGGGTTCGTTTTCTGTCTATTTTATTTCTTTTGTATTCTTTAAGGTTGGCTCGTGTACACGAAAATAAATATAAAATACATGTGTATAGAATATTTGATTTATAATATACAAATACGGAAAGTAAATTATGCGCACAATGGACATTCTCCGTTTATCTTTTATGAAACATATGATAAAACGGAAATAAAACCCCTACACAATGTTAAAGTGACTAAGAATTTAGGCTAAATAATTTTTATTTGTAATGACAATAAATTAAACACTTATTTACTAAGATCATCTTATTTATTTGTTTGAAATAAAAATAAAAGCTCATTTGTGAAAATAAACTAGCATAGTCACAATTTAAATTTTACTAATCTTTTCTCCAACCTAAGCGGCCTGGAAAAATGGGAGTTCTTCTAGAAAACCTATAAAATACAGGGAATTTGGTATTAAGAAAATAGTGGTAGCCTGATAGTTAAATAATTTTGAAAGATCATTTCATTACATTTATTAGTTTAACATTTCGTTTGACATTCTTAATTTTTTTAAGGTAAAGCCTCTAAAATATATATATCTCAGCTCCATTATGACATTTTCAGCGATAGTTCTCGAAACGGGCTTAAACCGCAGGGCCTACAATATGAAAAGACATCCCAAAGAGCACGCTAAAACAGTTTTAACTATTTACGACATCACCCTTCCCCCCCTTTGGCTCATCCCCCCACTCCAATAAACCGCTTTTCGTTTGTATTCGCGCAGGTGAGAGGGGGATGAGGTGTGTAGGGTATGGAACTTGCAGGTGGCATTGTAATCGTAGTTGATGTTCCATTATGGATCACCGTGGCAAGCGGTATCACGTTCTAGCCTACCCATTCTACGCCCCGACCCTTTCCCCCCATCCAACAAGCGCAGAGGAATGTGAGCTATGACCATTACCAATGTAGTCGGCCGTTGTCGGTGCCCCTTCACTCCTCCTCACCCCTCTCGACCTTTCTACCTCCACGCCCTCTCCCATCTCACGCCACTGACTCTATTGGAATTCGGCTGCTATGTGTCCGGGGCGGGGAGGAGGGGGTTTAGGAGTTTTCGCTACACGGGTGAGGTATTAGAACGATTTTTGGAAAATTGATTAAAGGCTGTGAACGGCGGAATTGATGTAATGGTGACCGCAGGGTTCGAAGCGTACACAAGGTGGTTGGCAAGAATAGGGGATGGTGGAGGGTGGAACAGTCAAGAAGGATTTTTAATTGATTTAATAGAGGTGGGTTGTTGGATATTCTGGGCATCCACAGGACTGCCATCGAGGGTTTTCTAATATGAAATGAAACGGAAATGTTTGTGTCAAATTTGTGGGTAAAATTTTTTTTTCCACCTCCACTCATAATTAATTCAATTTATAACAGACTAGTTTTTGTACGCAGTTTCACTCGTATTAATGTAATTTTTGAAAAATGTTCATTAAAAAAGTAAAGTTTATAATCCTAAATTTTTTAATTAACCTTAGAAGAAATCACTCAAAGTATTATATGTACAAATTGCCATTATTAAAATCCAAGAGTCGATAAAAGATGTAGCTTCAGAGTAAAACATTAAATATAGTCTAATTACGGGTAGTCGTATTTTGGTTTTAAAATTAGACATACATAAGATTTGTATTAATTTAAGTAAATAAGCTACTAAAATTTAAAGCAAGGCTTCTTTGTAAACGCATATAGGAATTTTGTCATCATGAACGAACAGTTTTGGGCTGCTACTGGAACTACCACGCGAACACATCACGTATAGTTGTCCATTTAGAAAACACCACTGTGATACACGCTTGTCCTTACGCTGTGTTTATGATAATCGCAAAGTAAAACTTGATAGAAAATAGCATACATTTAAACTGGAAGGGCAGGTATGATGGAAAAATGGGTATTCTTGGTGTTACGACCCTTTTCCCTTTCATTACAGTTGTCTCTGATACATTTTCGCAGATTGTTTACTTCTGAGTCTCACTACACAGTTTAGGTGGGTTCAATTACGCTGAAAAATTATGACTGCACATATTTTAATTGAATAGCTCGAATGGATTAAGTACATTAAAAAAATTGACATGGACACGTAAGTGTGGTATGTCGTTGAGCCTGGTATAAAATACGGTCATTTATTTTATCAGCCGATTCGTTTTTGGAGATAGAATAACTTGTTCCTGAAACCGTGACAAATGCTTGTTTTTCAGAAGCAGTATATCACGATAAATTAAATGGACTAATTCCTGGAAATCCTTGACCAAGACATATATCTGGGAGTTATTAAAGAACACATTGCCTTAGTGCTCTGCGAATGATCCATTGCCGAGTTTCAGCACTATATCAACAAATAATCTAGTTTTTTTTTCTCCGCACAGGCAGATGTGCATGTTGGTTGACAGGGAAAGTTTCACGACGTCTGGAGATATGTTGTATCGTTTCAGGCAGGTGTTGGTTGACCTATTTAGATATAGTGACTCAGAATGACCGGTAGATTTTATCGGAGTTATCATGAGATTGATACGGTATCTTAAGTGACATTATACTCTTATTTCATGATATAAGAGATAATTTTGATGTGAAACTTTGCTTCGATACGTTGCAAACGTCAATTTAGTCTTTAGAAAAATGCAAAGTTAATTTAAATGTCACATACGCTTTTCTGCTCCATAATGAAAAATTAGCAGCTCTACCCTAATGTTGCATGCAATAATCGCTCCCATTTTAGTAGCAACAAATCCCAATGGAGCCACTGCAAAGGCAAGAAATCCCTCAAACCTGAGACCAGCCAAGAATAAATTATTAATTATGAAAGTATTTTCTTTACCTGTGGGCGCACCTTAAAAGAACACCTTTATTACAGGATCTTGAAAACTCTATGGTACTTTATGTCTAGGGTAAGTTGTTCTGTATTTCATAGAGGCTTGTTTATATTCAAAGCTTATAATATAACTGTCCGATCGTTTTTAGTCTCTCTCAAATCGTCTCTATAGAATATAAATCCATACGAATTGTCGGGTAGAAAAAGAGTCAAGTCCTTAATGGTTTTTTCCGAGAGAAACCTTACAAATTGGTTGGTTTGGTCAAGACCTGCATTAAAAATAATTTTAGTTGAAGTCTAAAATTTCTGCCGATTGATATGTTCTGATTCCATATTTAATATCATCCGACATGCTTTCCTGTGGGAGAGGATTTGTCACGTGAAAAAAAATGTATATGACATAGAGCAAATATCTGAGTGAGGAAGAAGAGCGACTTAAAGTGGCTTTTTATAAAATACATTATTTAATAAGAGTTCTAGGGTTTTGAAAACTAATTAGTAGGATGCATGGTTACTTCGTTCACACTAAGTAAATTTGCTAATGAAGTTCGACCATTGACGACATTGAGCTGCATTCTCAAATAATAACACAATGCGGTTTTTGGGTGTACGGTATATATTCGGCTGAAGGAATTACCCGTCATCACTCCTGGGGGCTCCTAAACAAAAACATCTTCCTTTTTTCACTGTAAATTATTAATTTTCCAAGCATTACTTGAAGCAACTTCATTTTAAGTAAGCGTCTTCACAAAGGTATCTTAAGCGCACAATTCAAAGAAGGCTTTTAATGGTGTGTCCATGGGCTATTAGTGACGTCAGTTACATTAATTGTTGAAACATATGCACATTGTTCATTCTTGAGATGGACAGCTAAATACATAACACTTTGAACAATACCTACTGAAATAGTTCTCCCTTGATCACTTCTCTTATTGGTATACTTACATACATACTTAATGGATTTGATGAAACTACATATCTCCACATCAATGTGAAACTCGAAAGACTTCCACCAACACTAAAAAAAATCGTTGTCAAGCACCCTTAATCAAGGGGATGACATCAACGGTATTTGGGATATCCGTCATGCCCATCAACGTCAACTTTCGATAGATTTTTCTGCATGCATTGAGACGATCGATTCAAAATTACATATTGGCCATGTACCATACATTTAATTACACTTGCATTCAACTATGGATCGATATTTGAATTCCGAATCTCCGATCTTATCACCAAATTTATACTGTCGGGTCTGATTTTTTCTGGAAGTTATAACAGTAGATGGACTTGTGGCAGTCTTCGCTTTTTACACTCCCGAGTGTATATAAAACACTTTTATTGCCTTTAGCACCACTGCTCAGCTTCTTGAATGCATAAATAGTTTTTAAACAGCGTATAAACTTTCTAGATAAATTAAAGATAATATAAAAATGTAGCGCATTAATATCTATTCAGAAGTTCTCTAGTCATAAGCGAACATCCAAGTACAGAAACTTCTTTATAAAGATCTATGAATTAAAAACAACCAAATAAACTAAAATATTCTTCTTATATGGACTTTATATTGATATGTATTCATAATTACTCTTTGGATTTGGCGGTCAAGTTATACAGATACATAATGGATATTACAGTCAATATGAGAATCCAACATTGATCACTCATATTAATACATATTTTAAAAACATTAATTTTTTGCGTTAATACGTTTGATTAATGGTCTAAACCTTTCCGGTAAAAATCTACATGATATAAAAAAAAGTTTCATCGCAATCAGTTAAGAAATTCCAGAGATCTTAGGACACAAACATAATGACTGACAATTTGTTTTATAAGTAGTAGAGATACATTTGTTTGGTGGAGATATTATTCCTCAATATTTCGTTTGACTAGAATCGTTTGGCCCGCGGACCAAGGGATATATCCCGGTGAAGAAGTGGTCAGGTTTAAAATTCCAATCAAATGAACTTAGGCGTTTTTACTTTGTCATATCAAACAAAAGTGGATCTATTGTTATCATAAAAATCATAAACATTGAAATCATGACAAATTTGTACGTTTTTTTATGTGTCCGAACCCAAAAATTTTGATCTTACAATTTTATTAGTGCCCATGTGCGTCTATTTTTCCTTAGTTACGGATCTGAAACGCTTTTATGGATTTTGTTAAAAAGGGGATATTTATATGTTAAAGGGCAATACTTTGTAACCTATTTTATTTTGACCCTAGCCCTCAAATTAAGGGTATCTCACTTTAATTTTTTTTTAATTTTTTAAAAATGGTTATGACGATTATGTTTAAAACTGATGTATAGGAAGGGGCTGACCTCCCAAATAAAACAGTATACAAGTTTTTTGGTATAAGTTCACCAAACGATAGTTTTCAAATGAATGATTTTTAAAAATTCAAAATATTGAAAAAGTCTTTAACGATTAAAAAAAAGTATATCTGTCGAGTATTCGGCACGACAAATTAGACTGTGTATTTGGTTTTGGGGGTAGAATTTGTCTAGGGTAGTTTACTAACGACTTTTTTTAAACGAATTTGTCAAAAAATGGCTCTAACGATTTGGTCAAAATGGGTGTTTATTAAGTTTTCTAAAATATAAATAATTATTTATGTTTTAGTATAAAAGTTAGAATAGTTTACTTATGACTGATTTGGGTGAAATTTGAATTACTTAAAAAATATGTTTAACAATGTTGTAAATAATTTGGTATTAGGAGAATATATCTCATCATCAATAGTATTTTTTTTGTACATATAATTAATAAAGTGTAAATAATAATTACATTAATAATATTTAAATTGCGTAACACGAGGAATATATTAACTTTTAATAATCATAATTTAATTCGTTGATGAATATCAAACCTATAACATTGCATAAAAACAATTACATATTTATTTTCTTTAGAATGCTTTACTTTAAATTGAATGAAAAATAAGTTAGGTAAAGCATACATCTATTGTAGATTAATATATATATGTGTGTGTTATTTTTCTACAAATATATATTTTACTTCAATGCTTAAGTTTAAGATAAATAAAGTAAAGTAGAACCCCGACTACCCGGAAACCGGCTATCCGCATGACAATTTATCAAGATTCATATCGCAGCGGCAGTTTTCTTTAAATTTACACAAAATAGCTTTTTATTAAATATTTTATAACTTGTCAAAAATTTATATAGAATATAATATTGGTTTTAAGAAGTCCAAATATTTTTTTAATGTTGTGTTGCATAATAAATACATCCGTAATTGGTTTAATGTGTGCTATGGGTAAATACATTGAATTACTTAAGTACATTTATATATTTTGAATAAAATATTCTAGAGTGAAATCTTTTTTAGTTTTCTCTATTATATCAGCTCTCCGGATTTTAGACTTTAGATTTTAGACAAACCTTGGTCCTAATTTGTCCGGATTATCGGAGTTTTACTTTACATTCCCTTAATCTGACCAAACATGTAACCTATTATAAATTACAATAAATAGATAAATTAAAAACATTAATTATTCAAAGCATCTTACAATTGCCTGTAATGGTAAAGCATCCCAAATTTGATATTGTTTCCTATTCAGATGTGACTCGCCCTGGTTTCGACTAGGGGACGATCCAATCTTGTCTAGTTTCTTATTTCCTTTCTTGCTAAAGAATCTCGAAGACCTGGGGACCCAGGAATTCACCTGCAGAGTTCCCGGGGATGTTCCCGCCAAGAACGAAACTATCCTCCCCCCTCCAGAACAACGGCATTACTTGGCATAGAATGGGGAATAAAGTAGGATGAGTAATAGAACCACAGTACACTCGCGACATCAAGGTTTGCTCGGACTGTAAACATATCGGTTAGCCTGGGTCGTGTTCTCTTAAACTTGCTCTCTCTATCTCTCTTGATGGATGTAATTATGAGTTACTTACATGAAAAATAAATAAAAATAAAATAAACACGATGATTTCTGTCCATCTTAAATTTTATTTTAATATATATCATATCTTTAATTATCTAATTAATTGCTTTAAATGTTTGGTATGTTACAAATCAAGTACCTTTTAGTAATATATTTTATAATTAGACTATTAATCATATACATATTAAGCATATTCGGAAAAAAGTATATAGTCTCCAAGTACGTTCTGTATGTGTAGATGTATAATAAAGTGTGACTGTTATATGCATATTTATGTATATTATATATAAAAACTATAAATCACTATGTCTATATAGATATATTTAATTATATTTAATTACTATATATGACGAAGATACGCATTTATATATGTGTATAGCTATGAATGTATATATATATAATTATGTATTTTTTATTTCTTATATACGTAACTATTCATAGGGTAGTAATAAAAATTTAATTGATATCAGCTACATACATAATATAGGGTTATTTATTTATTATTACCTTTGAGGCTAGTATTAAGTCACTTAAGGTAAACTTTCATACATTTTTCGCTTAAGTGTGATAACTAAATTTTTACCTTGCCAAAATTCAAACCAAAACCCCTTAAAGGTGTTTGATGACCACAGATGAGGTTTACTTTTAATTGGTGGATTTGTAAATTGTATCTGTGTCTTTTACAACTTTTTTAAAGTTCACTAGTGAAAGTGTAAAAACACATATTTACCGTTTCGGTGGCCACATGGTCTAAGGCACTACTCTTGTATTAAAACTAGACCACCGATGACAGCTATCTCGTGGTTAGAATCTCGGTCGAGTGTACGGAGTTTCTTTTACCAAAATGATTTTCCACTATACCTCGACATAAATGCGGGTACACCTTCTCTAGTTATAACCTTTCAAATCCCTGAAAGCATTGGCGTAATTAGTGCATATGCATTTAACCCGAATGGGTAGTAAAACGTGGTGCTAAGATAAAATAATAATATGATAAGTTATTTAAATGCTTCAAGATCTTGATATATCTTCCAATCACCACCTCATGGGTACGATGAAAGATGTACCATAAGATATGTGAGATACAACATAGGTTCTGGTAGAGGAATGGGATGTGTGCGTGAGCTCACAGGCACTCAAAGGTGTCGTAGTATTGAGCTTATTTTGACACGTTTGAAAATACTTGTAACAACACAATTTTTTTTTACATTAGTGATAAGTTTTGGCCTAACTTGATCAAATACTTTGTTTAGGGGAGTAGAAATTACAAGGTCTAGATGAAGGGTGGGAAATAATTTTTTATGGAAACTCTCAACAAAGATATAAAATAAATTGTGTGATTTAATTCCTGTATCTTGAACTTAGTCAATGGCATCAACCAAACCGGTACCTATTAATAATTATTCTACTTTCTCTCTAGCAGAAATCAATTTTAATTATTACTATTTTCTAGTATTTATGTATCTAATTAAAAAATGCATGTATATAAACTGTCAATTAAAGTTTTTTTTAGTAAAAGAACCCACATTTTTTAATATTTTGATGATCATGTCTGTTGTCCGAGACAAATAAATTGAATCCTGGCCCGTTGAAATTTATAACATGGACTAGTTAGGACATCGTATAAATGAATATTAGTTATAGGTGGGTGATATACTTAATAGGTGGGATACTTTTAATTTAACAATTATTTTACTAACATACCGTGTGTCATGATCAAAATTTTGAGTTTTAATCCCTCTGAATGTTAAAATGTAATATTTACAATCCATGCGGACTAAATTTTATGTGAGATCTGTCACTTAAGTTACATCCATTGGAGGGAAATGGTATAAAGTTTATTAACCCTTCCCTCCTTTATACCCTCTCACGTAACAGACACATAAACAAATTGCATATTTTGTCCTCGCCTCCCTTTCCCACGCTCAATCAACTCTCAACCCTTATCTATCGTCTAACCCGCATTTATAAGATGTATAGAATTCTCTGAGAATAGTCAAACACAATTAAAAAAAAAGCTAAAACATCCCTTTGTCGTGTGATTTGAATAACATCCTGTTATTTAAAGACTATTTTATTATTGACTTAAGCTCACTATTGTGGGCCATTGATTTTATTTTTTCTCACAAGAGAGAAGTACCTTTTCAGACGATAACAATTTCTATTGCTTGTAATAAAGAGTCAAAACAAGACAATGTTTATGTTTGTGTCTTTGTTACTAACCTACACCATTTGTTCTGATAGAGCGTTTATATTTCAAAACCGTAGACATGAGGATTTTTGAGGCTACGTGTACACTAAAATATTTACTAAATTGGTTTTAATATTGGGCCTGTATTTCAAAGTTAGTAAGTGGAACAAACATTACACACCAATATATTATTTGTTTCAAACTTTCCCCTTACCTTTATTTTCTTCACGAAGCCATTCGTTTTCATATTCATACTAAACGAATGAGCTTACCATTCACCGATTGTATCTAGGTCAAAGATAACGAAATAGCTTGAGTGGCATTGTATTTATAATAATATTACTATAAGAATATTTGTACTTTTTTCAACAGAGATAACAAGAAATTCTACTTAGATATCAAAAGTTAAGATTGGCTAGCACCCTTGTGCTCTGGAAAAGGTCTTTAATTAAGTTGTTATGACTTTAAGTGCTACTCTAATAAGTTTTAAGACTTTCATAATTCGCAATTTTTTTAAAATTTTCTTAGTATGTACTCAAATACGAAACAGATAAGGTCATCAATTACAATTAATTATTGTTTACAACCTTGGCTACAACAAAAAGTTAGTATTATTTGTCTAAAGTTTGATAAGGTCCAAACAATTTTTATTGTCTTATGTAAATGTAATAAATAACACTTAATAATATTATGTTGAGTCTCCAGATCCACCCCAACATAAAACCTCTTCTGAACCGGTGATCAGGTAGTATAAGATGTTAGTCTTGCAATATAGTAGTGGGGAGGCTGAAGTTTGACTCTATATCGCCTGCTTTTGAAGTGGTTTCCACATGTGATTTGTCAGTGTAGTTTTCTCATCCAATCTTAATACTAATTAGGGTGCACTTATTCTAAAACTACTCAACCCCTTAAATTAAGTCTTAAATAACCACGATTTTAAATGTATTTTTTTAAACACAAATTACGAAAACACTTAGTACTTCCTTATACTAATCGAAATTATCAGAAACCTTGGCTTATCCAGAGCACACTTTCTACTTTAAATATAATCGGGAGATTTCAACTTCATAATTGATAGGTCCATAGACGATCGTTAAATCTCAAATTATATTTTTTTTTAACTGGTTATAGGTGTAATCTGTGTTTATTTGTGACAAAAAACCCACCCTTTTTCCTAATAATTTATAATATTGTAAATACATTCGTTATTTCCACAACATATGGTGGATGTCCAATATTTTACATTCCAAACAGTGACAAATTCCCAAAGTTACGGACTACCCGTAATCGGGATTGAACTTGACCTTAACAAATTTGGATGGACAAGTTTCTAATGTATCTCGATGGCTGTGTGAGGATTTAAGCTTACAAATCTCAATCTCAAATTTCTAACATCTCTCTGACACTGCCTTATCAATCTGATCTACAGTGAACTCTAAAACCTCTATGTGAATTATCGGTGAGGATGACAAGTAGGGTTAATGTTTTAACCCACACATATATGCCTCAAACGTTGAACACGCACGCAGCTCATTAAGTCCCCAACACGCTCGCCACAAGTAAAGAACTGGAGTCACCTTTGACTGATAGTGTTTGCTTTATATTCCATTTTTACCAGTGGACAAAGATAATTGAGTGGATTTTTTTCCATTGAAAGAATACTTTGATCTGCACCAGTCCTTTCTATCTGTCCAGTCTATCCACCTGTGATATAATACTAATGAGGCTGGGATGGGGAAGGTATAATTTAAAGCAAGTGGATCTCCATTTTCAAATAGGATTGGTGGGGACACATTTAGGAGGTGAAAAACACTCAGCTTAAACAAGAATGGATTAGTTTAACTTTTTGCTTTTGAAAGTGAACTTAGATAACTTAACAAACTATGCATTAAAAAGTATTGCCAACAAAAATCTGTTTTGTGGCAGAATGAAATCAAATACTATTTAATCATACCTTTAAAATAATAATAATCATCATAATGCAATCTATATTCGTTATTTCTTGTAATAATATGAAATGGATTATATAGTGTAGTATAATTGTGTGGGTCGGTTTGGATTTCACGTCATGTGGCAAGGAAGAGTAGGTTGGTCGTGGTTAATTAATTATCATTAGTTTCGGAGGGCCTCAGATCAAGAGAAAGTAATACGAAGCTTTGTTCAAAACTCTTTATAGTTTAGAGTTTCTAACAGGGAGACAGTTTCTTTGTATAAAGTTATCGTTTTGTATGATTTGTATTCAAATATGAAAGCATTTTTCACTAAGCTTATACCTTCCTAATTATAAACCACTTGTCTAGGACACTTTTTTTTTATAGCACTGCATCTTAATATTTGTTCTGGTTATACGTCTATGTGCTAATTTCACTAATGTATTAAGGATTAGGAATGCTGAATTTTAGAGGAAGTATACCAGCATTTTCCTGGAGGAAGAGTGGAAAATAATTTAGGAAAAACCACCCTCAATACACCCGACAGAATCGAACCCCAATCTCCCCATCTTAGGCAGTCTAGCCTATGGTGATAGTCACGTCTTAGACCATGGGGTCACCGAAGTGGGTGTCTAGAATACTAGCATCTCTATAATATGAAGACAATTTTTACCATGTATTTGTTGTAGCAAGAATTTTATCCGTTCTGAGCTATTTGCTCCAGCTTTAAATTAGGTTAGCACTCCATCATACTATTCGTTCAGACTAAACACATATGTACTAATTAAGCAAATGGGTTGAAGATGAGGAAGGTTGAATTTAGAGAAAGTATAACCACATTTGCATAAAGGGAGAGTATAAAATTTTGTTGGAAAAAACCACACTCGGCACATCCGACCAGGATTAGAACTACAATCTTTCTGTCTTTAGCAGTCTAGTTTAATATGAGAGTGACTCCATAGACTATATGACCACCGGTTCCAGTTAGTTAAAATGTATGCAGATAAAATAGATATCAAATACAAATAATTCAAAATGTTGCATATTATAACAATCTATGTAAAATGGTGGTTATGTATACTATTACTTTTATATAAATTCTAGTGGTCCAATTTTGAGTTCATTGAGATAAAAGAACGCACAAACCGATGAGTTTTGAAATAATAACCTTTTCGGAATCCAGGGCCATGAACCTTCCATGGAATTCTTAAGAAATATTAACTTTATTTTCATCCCAAGAAGAAATCTAACCTTTTTATTTCTGATTAAGACCATGGGAGGTCCAAACCACTTGACCAGTGTGTGTCATCATCCATAAGTAACGTGTCGCGATGAATGGAATTGAGATGATGCATGTCTGTGAAGTGGTTGGTTAAACATCGGCTCCTTGTAGTGGACAGCATGTTTCTAATCACGAGGCAAGACAGTCACGAAACATGATGTGACACATGACAAGGAGGCGTGACGGTGGCGTGACAAGCCAACATATGGGATCTCTATGCTAATTACACGTGACATGGTCGCGGCGCGTGTCAACGCTTCATGTAGCGTGGTTGGAGTGGACAAGGGATAGAAATAATAACAAAAGAATCTATTGATAAACGGGCCGTATATTTTTAAGAGGTTTCCCAGAGCCTCTAACGAGTGATGGGGATCGCATTTTACAAGGGCTACAAGGACGCTGCCTACCTGTGACGTCATGGACAGTCAAGATAGGATTTCCCATGTGAATGTATTTACGTTTTTTTAGGAGAGCTATAAATACATAAATTGAAACAAAGACCACATATTCTAAAATACATCTAAAATTATTTTAAATTGTCACAAAACTGTTTTTTGTCTCTTTAACAATTAAAAAAAAATCAGGCTATGTTTTATATTTAGGAAAACAACCTCTAGGAGTCTTTCTACCAGGATGTAGAAACAAGGAAAAGCTTATTTTGAAACACAAATCGATGCTATCCAAGAACAAATAGTAGAGGGTGTGTGTGTATTTGTCAGCGGAAGAGGGAAATATTTATAAACATATAAACAAGATGCTTCAAAGGATAATATACTTATTTTATTCCTACCTTTTTTTTAGACTAGTGTCTTAATGTGATAATGCTTGGAGTGTTTGGTGCGCCAAATTAAGATGCAACCCACTTCGCAAAATCTTTTGTATAATTTATAAGCCCGTTTCCGGTAAGAGAAATTACGATGAAGTGACTGAACAGATTTTGATGAACGACCCCTCATTTTAACTGTCAGGAGTCCAGGATGTCGGGGAAAATAGTATTTTCCCACGAAAACCCAATTTTTTAAAGATAATTTTCAGTTTCTCATTCTTTGTTTAGTCGCCATGGAAACTGTTATTTGCTGCATGGTTGTATATCTATAAATAAAATATATCTCTTTGGTAGAAATATAATTACTCAATCTTTATTTGTTGGTCTGAACACATCACAATATTATCTTTGGATGATTTTTTTCTATTTGGATGCTGGTCATAGCACATCTAAATTTGAGATGCCTAAACTGGGGAATCATTTAATTTTTATTGGAATGTTGTTATCGTTAATTCTCATTCATATATAAAACATTGAGCATTATTCGAAAATTAAAAGGTTAAGTTATTAAGTTCATGAAAATATGGCTTACGTTTTGTTTCGCGCCTGATAAAATTTACTCTCACTCCCACTCACTCGATCTTTCTCAAGTGCTCATTCTGAATCTCTTACACTCACTTTCTCACACTCACCCACACACTTATAGAATCATATACTCAAACACTTGCACTCTCATTTTCACAATCAAATTTTAGCACTCTCTATTATTTATATTTATATAATTTGATAAGCCCATTTCCATTAATAGAAATTATGAGGAAAAGGTTGAAAAGATTTTGACAATAGATGTCTCATTTTAACTGTTGGGGATCAAGGATGTCGGGTAAAATAGTAGTTTACAAAGAAAATATGATTTTTACAGAGAATTTTCAGATTTTAGTTTTTTGTTGACATCATTAAGAAAGCCCTGATATATTTTGGGCATGAGTGTATATATAATATAAATACAATATTTTTCTCTGGTTATAAATAATACCAACTCTTTTACTTCAGTGGTGTAATACAACAAATAAAATGGTTAAGACAATTATGTGTATAGTTATCAAACAAACTGATGATATTAGGTTTACTTTTTTTGTATTGTTAATTTTTATCCTTCCTCTTCTTTGGCTTTAAATATTCGTCTTTGTTATTATATATAAATTTACAAGACTTTTTCTAATAATTTAAGTTTCAAGAAAATGATTGCCCCTATTTTGACAAACGACTACTCATTTTTAAAGTTAGGTTTTTAGGATTTCGCCAATAATAGTAGTTTCCAACGATAACTTTATTTTACAAACGAATTTTCAGATTTTCATGATTTGTGTACATTTCCATGGAAGCCCTGATTAATTGTGTTTAGTTGAATATCAGTAAATAAAATATTTCTCTTTGGTTTAAAATTATAATAGCTCAATTTTTTTTACATAAGTGATTTGATGGAACAAATAGATAGAGACCTGGGAAAGGGGTTGTTTTAAAGTTCTCATCGTGGCGTGTAGGGGATTGTTATAAATTTTGGTTCCAATTAGACGCCGAAAGATAAATATTTATGTAAAGTTGATAGGCCTTGAGGAGTAAAGTTTAGTTAGAAAGTCGAGTGAAAGTTAATTATATATTGTATTGTTTCGAAATAAAAATTTAAAATATATTTTAGTGCAATAATCTGCAGCCATTACTGCAACGATACACTAGTAGCTTTGAATTCACTTGTAAGTAGGCAACTTTGTTAAGTCTGAAATCAACCCAATTATAAAAGGCAGTAACTAGCGCAGCTACCTCGTTTGTAAAATATTCTTATGTCTATATAAATACGTTAATTTTCGCAACAATATAGCAGTACATTGGTGCAGAAATAATTCCAGACAGACAATGTTCTCAACTCAAATTTTATCTCGTAGCGTTGCAGTGAATTTAAATCACGATAAACTGTTTGAGAAATTATGTAAAAATGGAACAATTTATTATGTATAAAATTGAATATAAATTGCAGAAACAAAATAAGTCCAAGCGCGTGAGTAGAAATAAATACAAGTCAACTTCCGAAATTAAGTATTATTGTAGGATTTTCATAAAAGGGGCAAAACATATATGTGTCCAAGATATCGATATCTTTATATTTTACAGGAATACATATAAATATATTATATATGATATAAAGATTAGATATGTTCTATATTAATAGAGATTAATTGTTCAGCTCTGACCAAAAATGTTTTTTCTTTGCGAAAATAATGCTAGGTAAATAATTTCCTTCTGTCGTTTAAAATTACCATAATTTTACAGTTTTTGAAGGATCAGTAAAGGGATTCCTTCCTTTTCATTTTCAACAAATAAAGGGCCCTCCTTATTTTATTTGAAAAATGTTCGGAAAGAATTAAAAAAAACTTCTATTTGGAAGCAAAAGGTATCAAGAATATTTCTTAGGATCTTTAAAACATTCACTAGATGCAGTCAAACATTTGTTACAGAATACGTGGTATGGTAACTAATCAATTCCTCTTTGGGAGACAAGGTTTACTGTTGGGGGGGGGGGGATAACTTAAGATTTATAAGCAGTTCCAAATGCTCATAGGACAGCTATCGACCCGTATTAAATACTATCAGTTGTGGAAGGAGTTGAAATTTGCAAGTTAATCAATAATATACGGGAAATTGACAGTAGCTTCCTTCCGTTATTTAAAAATACAATTGAGTGATAGAAAACTGTAAAATTACAGCCTGAAAGAGAATGTCGTAAAAGTGCCAGAGGAAATTCTGATACAAGGTATGGTGGTTCACGAAACATTTGGAAATAGTCTGAGCCCAACTTTAATTTCAAATGGCCATTCTGTGTCCAAAAAATGACGAGGTTGCTCAAATAAATTGGGAGGTATTTAGTATGTTAGAAGAGGTTCATTGCTATTAAACGTGTGAACTCATTTGGCTCTGAGGATGAGCGGGAAAAAGATAACCATCCAAAATTGTTTTAAAACATTTTGACACCATCAGGATTACCACCACACAAGATCATCTTAAAAATTGGCAATATAATAATTCACCTTGGATATTAACAGGGCCTACGTAATGAAACCTGACTAGCAGTGACAAAATTAAATACAAATTTAATCCATGCAACAATTTTAGCAGGTTTAACATGTTACCAAAAACTATTTGGCATCTTTAGACCCTGGCATCATCTTTATTTTTAGACTAAGGGAGTTCGCAGTTAAAATAAACTTCTCATTTGATATTAACCTTGGACATGGTTTGTATCAATCTGTCAAAGCCCTCTTTCAGCCATGAGCAATTGTGCGTGGCCTTTTATTATACATTTTATATTTATTTTAATAAAATCATAATTTGTTCAGTTACTCTTATTGTATTCACTCACGTAATAATTGACAAAAACATACCTTTTTACAAACAAAACCTAACCTTACATGCGCTTATCCATTGAAGGCTAGGGTTTCTTAAGCTGCTAAGTATTCAGCCTGTTGTATACGGACCTAATAACTAGTGCGCTAGTAATTTTGAAATAATGATATTTCATAAAAAAAATATTCAAAATTGTATAGAATGACAAATAATCATTTATGTCCAAACTAGTTCTTTACAACATAGAACACCAGATAAACAGAGAGGTCAATATTTAGTGTAACCAAATCTTTCGTTCATAATCTTATTTCGTGCTTGGTTATATTTTACTAAAAAAACAACAAATAATGTCCCATAATTTATATTTATTTTATATTTTTTATATTTTCAGAAATATATATTTTTATAAGAATTTTATGGTTCAAATCTGGATTCCAGATTCAAGTAGAAAACCTTAGCTTCAAGAAAATATGATTCAACTAAACATATTACCAATTTATAGCCGATACTAGATTTCAAAATACCGCCACCGTTTAAAAATACTTGTTTGCATCCCAACCACTTCATTAACCTTTTTTTTTAAATACAATTCTAAATGAGATCATTAAATGATTAATTTTTTAATGCTTGGAGATACATATTATCAAATTTGCATTTCTTATATTAGTTGTTTCATTAACATCATTTCTCATGTTGGCGCATTTGTTTTTCCTACCACATTAATGAAACTCCTTATGATTTACACATACTAATGAAGCCACTGATTCAAATCCACCGTGTGTATGAATAACTTACAAGAGTTATACAGCATTTCCTTCTTTTTTTCCCCCTTTAACACGTGAACTTGCTAACAATGCTAATTTTTTTCCCTTCTTCCAGTAATTCTCTAAGGAGAGATAAACTTTGAGGCATGACAAAGATTAATATCCTACAGAGAAGATATTTACATACCGAGAAAATGACTACACAGATAACAAAACATTTAGCTACAGACACGTCATGAATTTTCATATGAACCCGAAGAGCTACGGTGCCATTCATGAAAACGCTTTTCATATAAGTGTTAAGTTTTTAAACACATCTCTACGACTAGTTACATATGTGAAAATACAAGCACGTACTTTTTAAGATGTTTTAGTTACTTTATAACCCTAAAACCCTTAAAAAAATCCTCACCAAAGCTGTTCTTAGGCAAATGATTTGTGAGATTTTATTTTGAGTTATGCAAATTACGATTTGAATATATCCTAAAATTAAGTTTTAAACATCTAATTAAACTGTAACTCAATTTGAGTTAAAGTTTTACTTTGGACTTTTTCCTCCTGTACTTTTTGAATATCATAAATAACATACATTAATTTCGATATTAAATTATGGAAGATAGCTATTTCAAAATATTAAAAGTAGCAATATCTTTTGTCTAGTAAATGTATAATATATAACTATTATAACTTAGTCTTATTTATGATTTAAGACATTTTGTTCAAACCTCTCAATTTGTGTAAGTTTAAATCTAAATTAGTGTTATTCTGAAAATAAAGTTAAATAAGGACCATGTACCTGATACACCGCAGCGTTGAGGTTCATTGTTATTATTGTTATTATTATTATTATTATTATTATTTTATCGGCACTTAACTTGATTAAAGGCTGTGCCATCTTTCTATAAAGATATAAATTTTGGTTTTAACATTGCATCTTAATACCCATTCGTTTTATACGCCATACTAACTACACTAATGTGTTAGGGTTTATTAAGGTTTAATTTTAGAGGAAGTGTAACTGCATTTGTGTGCAGAGAGAGATAGTGGAAAACCATTTAGAAAAAAACACCCTCAGTAAATTCGACCAGGATGGAACCGTGATCTGCCCGTATTTGGAAGTCTAGTTTATTGAGAGAATAGCCCCTAAGACCACTAATCAAGGTGATTAAATTCTTAATTTTGAGATTTTATGTGTGTGTGGAGGAGGGAGGAGTTTTTATAGAACTTGATCGATAAAGAATTGTAATGACAAACTCGATACAAGGATATATCCATCCAAACACAGACTTTCTCAACTAGTCATTGAGATATCCATCACCTCCCCCTTCCCTCCCCCCTAAAGTGGAAATGAACGCCACAGTAGGAATCGTGAGAACTACTCAGGTGAACGTGCGCACCCATCTCGACAGAATGGGTTGGATTTATGAGTGGAGGGGTGTGTGGGAGGTGTGGGGGGCCTCGCGTTCCTAGCCGCAATTTGGTTTCGTCTTTCATAAACAAGGCTTGGTCATTTTCCTGACGCGCTTGAGGGTTAATGAAGTCCAGAGGTGGTCTCTTGATAACGGTGTAGACGGGATGGTAGAATAGCGAACTAGGACGTCTAACGGGGAGGGGGGTGAAAAGTGTACAACGAGGAAGAAAGAAAAATAAAGTAAATTTGGTGGCAAGTAAAAATGGCTATGCGTGAAAGTGGGCTAAGAGTCGTTAGTTCTTTGTTTGAGAGAACCTATAGACCATAGTTTTTATATGTGATGAAAGTTATTCGGAGCTCACTATGCGCGCGGTTCTACTTTCATTTCAACCACATGCATACATGTGTGAATCGTCCTAGTAGGCTAGAGGACGGTGGTACTTAGACTGATTATGTACCCATTTGTGTGAGAGAGTGAGAGAGAGAGAGAGAGAGTGAGAAAAACCATATTTAGTACCACCGACTGGGATTTGAACCCTGACCTCTCTTTAACTGTCACAACAAACAAGATAAGCTTGACGTTTATTCCACGTTCCCATCGATACAGTTAGTTTATAGTCATAGTTCCTTATAATCAATAAACGTAATATTTAAATAACAATTAAATATTTATTCACATCAGATTAACTTGCAATGATAGGTTAATATCCTCTAGAAGAGATATTTTAGTGTCTTGCTTCCAAAGGAGGCCAAAAACCGAATTCATTCAGGCAATGTTTGCTATTATTCAGTTTGTAAGTTTTAGTTATCCCCTCTATTGTATCCAACATCCAACTATAAAACTGAAAATATACAATGTTATAATCCTATCCGATGTTCCTCACTGAATGAGCTCTATATCAAGATGATAAATTTAAAGTGTTTGAAAACTAAATACTGACAAACATTTTTGTTCCTGAGAGGGATGAACAAACACGAATATTAAGAGAGACAAGTAATGAAGAACTTAATGGTTTGCAGCTATCATCAAATATATTAAGGATAATCACAGCTAGTAGATTGATGTGGTGTGGTCATGAGGTGCGTGTGGCTGATGACAGACGTGTATACAATATTTTATTAGGGAAACTTGAAGAGACAAGACCCCTTGTTAGGCCGAGACGTCAATAGGAGGATAATGTAGGCCTAAACATCGATTTGAAGTAGGTTGTTTGTCAGTTTAAGGATTGAAAACGCAGAGTTTGGAGTTCATATATGAGCCAGAAACATAAGACGTTGGTTGGTCCAACAAAGTGATTTCCCCATCTCTTTCAACATTTATGTTGATGAATTTAGCTTTAAAAATAATCCCTGTCCTTTTTTCTCTAAGATTAAGGGAAGGTGGGGGCTGGAAGGAAACGCGAGTTAAGGCCCGTAATTTTGAAGTTTTTACTACAAATTTATTTTTGGAAACAATAGATTAAATATTTCTTTAGTATATGCGTTTAGTTTAATTTTCTATGCATACTTATCTCAACAGTTCTTGAATACTCTTGTCGCAGACAACCTGGAATTTAAGTTTATCATCAAATGTCATTATTCTCACTAAATGTATTCAATAACTGTTTATGTTATCATGCGTATAAAATTGAATTAAACGTATCTGAGCTCAATTCCATCCAATTTTGTTAAAACGTATACATAATTTTATACTAAGGGGGATAAGTCAATGTGAAAATCAGTTTCTCCCGTTAGTATTTAAAAACAAATATTATAAATGTGTTATTTTTCATATCGTTCCAGTACATCAACATTCACATTGAGCTCTAGTTTCTCAAACAAATGACCACATTTTGTACCATAACTAATTATAAGTAAATATTTCCTATCGCCGTTCCATGACCTGAACTAAGTTTTATCATTCTGGTTCAACTTTTAGTGGTCTTGATTTATTCTGACAATAATGTTCTTCTTGTCTATGGAGATCCATAGTAATTATCTTTACATTCAAATTAATTTTAAAAAGCTATTAAGTTCATGGTTGCGTGGAGGACGTGATTTATTTATTTTTCGCACGCGTTCGGAAATCCTTTTCACCTTCACAAAATAAAGTGATATATTCTAAGGTTTGCAATGGCTGCTTTCTTTATAGACTGCTTACAAATATTTCTTACTCTGAAATTAAATATTAAATAAACTACGTATATTCAAATATACATAAAAAATTCTACATTAAAATAACTTTGAGTGAATATTATTTGTTTATCACTAAGTAGCTTAATTGTAAATAACTTAAGTCATTACAAAGTTATTTATTAGTTCAAAACAGTAGTAAATTCGTGAATTTATGAGCTACGAGCCCTACTAAAAATGTTTCCTTTAAAATTGCGCTTCCAAATTTATAAATATTTTGATATCAGGTTTTGAAACAGTAATTATAGCTAGTTTAACAATTTTTTTTCTCCCTAAAATAAACATAATTGAGAATCTTCTAGAATGGGTACCGGTAATTACTATGAAAACAGTTCTAACATATTTACTGAAAGTTTTATTAGTTAAACTTCAATAAATATGTCAAGATTAACTTTGAAAGATTGACAACAACATGGAGGATCTTAAAAAAAAAATGGTTATTTTTATTTATAAAACAGGTAATCAAAACTGTACAGTAGTCTAATAAAATGCGAATAGACATAACATGTAAGTGGGGAAACGCAAGAAATGTTACTTCCTATTTGGAACATTTGAAACTTTATTTTTATAATAAATAAAATATCAGCAAACGTACTATAAGATTGATGTTTTGACTGAATCATAATATGTTCACATCTCCTTAACTCCAAATTCCAAGGTAAAGAAATACAATCATTTATGGTTTCGAGACTTTGTAAGAGTATCACCAACATACTTGTATAATATTAATCTGAAGACACTTAAAAATATCATTCATGGCAGCTTATTGTATATTGACAGATAACCATATGCCACGTGTTCACTCTTTTTATATACACACTATGACGTTTCATTTGTTTGGTGCTACTTTGAGAACTCTATCTATCTATCTATCTATCTATCTATCTATCTATCTATATATCTCTCAAGGAGAGAATCGTTTAAAGGTCTGCATCATACCAGATGGAGCAGCCTTCAGCATTCAATCACAAAAGCGCCCTATTATTTGAGAATCACATCTGATTCTTTTTGGATCCATTACCCTGGCTCGGTGGCAAGATGATTGTTAATTCAAAGGACTGCGTTGGGTTGAGTTTATATTATAGCAAAACGCATAGCTAATAGTGAATTGTGGGTATAGCATAGTGCCTAAGAAGTTAAAATATAATATTTCAATAATAGTGAAAACATAGTGAGTAGTGCGCACTGCATTAACTTGATTTAACTTTTTATGAGTTAAGCAAGGTGTTCAAGCATGAGCAGCCATCGAACCTTAGACTTATCAGCCAATGATATTGTGAGAACAGGCTCTATCCAATTAAAAGCAAGTAGCCTACCCACAGCAAATTTGAAATTAACTATGGTAGTCATACTTGTTTGGTTGCTAACGAACTTTATTGGTTTTAGTAGAAATACCTAAGATTGTAAATATAGTTGAAAGTAGCGAGAAATAATTTTAAATTTTTTATTCTGTTACTGAGAAGTAGAGGAATTATATGCATGGCAGTAATAAAATCGGAATAAAATAAAAGTCAAGTTCGATGATAAAGAACATGCATCACTTAGCTTAAGTTAATTTGATATTTTAAAATAATAAAGTTTAATAAACGTTTAATGAGTGAATTCTTGAGGAAAGTATTTTTAAACATCTAATCGTGTAGCGAGAAATACGATCTAAGAAGAACTTATATGGATAACACACTCGTTTTATATACGTTTCATTATGATTGTACACTCTTCACTACTATATATGCGTTATGCATGAATATTAACCCATTATTACTCTCTCTGGTAGAGCCTCAATAGAAATGTGCTAGGTCTGTCCTAGCACCCAAATAGAAAAAATATTGATAAATCAGCAGAAACTACTTTGTAAATTACGTTTTTTTCCCCTAGTAACGAAAATCATATTAAATTATATTTTGAAGTATTCGTTAACTTTCAATCTATATGTAAAGATCCTAAGCCAAAATAACTTAGTGATTATGAATATTAAATTATATTTTAAAGTTATCTTTAATTTTTTATCTATAGGTTGAGTTCTTTAGTGAGAAAGACTGGGTAATAATAAAGATAAAATTATATTTTAAGCTGATCGCTAACTTTTGATTTATAATTGGAAGTCATTAGCCAGAACAATTGAGCGAAGAGAAAGTGTCAAGAAATTTACCCACAGCCTGATTAATAGGAGTGTGCGAGTAGACATACTTCACTCCGATTCGAGTTTTAATAAAAAATTAGCTTTTTTTCGAATTCAGGCAGTATAGAGAATTATTTGTACAATACATATTTAAAGTGGAATTTCTGTAAGAGATCCATATAAACTATAAATAAGTACAAATATTAATTTTTCTTTTGTTAAAATATTTGATATAAAAAAAATTAGAATTTTTAAATAAATTTAATATATTTGTAGAATTTGTTTAGTTAAACAAGAGTAAATATTGATGGAATTTATTAGCTATGAAATTATATCTTAAAATGGAATAAAATCAATACAGGTATACATTTATTGAAAAAAAAAGAGTCAAATACTCCGATTGCTTAAAATCCTAAGAGTTTTGTAAAAATCTTAGAGTCAAGTTCAAGCAGCTACTAACAATAGACTAAAATCGAAAATTCTAATACTCGTACATCCCTAAATATTGAGCAATTGTGCAACTCATTAACAACCTTTGTGTGTTGAGATTACACATTCTAGTGAGGAAAAGAATAATATTCCATATAGATATTGATGTTAACCTTGCTCCAATGTTGTTCAAAACGATGGCTTAGTTATTGGCGCTATTACGCGTTGTCCTTGAAGTTAAATAAGCTTTCAAGCTATAAAATAATATTATCTTGTGTATATAAGCGTACACTGTACGTTTAACTTCTAAATTAATATTTAAAAATCAAACCTACTTGGCGGAATCGGGAAGTTAGTCCAGAGTCTAGTTCAGCTAGTTCTTACTGTTTGAGTGATGAACTCCTGAGTGTGGGCAAATGGCGTCGCGTGCAAGATTGAAGCCCAACTTCCTCTAACTAACCCTTCTCTCCCCTTCCTCCCCCCTGTCCCTTGAACCCACCCACAGACCTCCGTTCCTAACTTACATAGCGGGCTATCTGCAGTGGAGTTGGTCTAATCAGCGGTAAGATTCCTCTTCCCACCCTCAACCCTCCTTTGACTGACTGCAACCCTTATAAAGCACCCCATCCCCTTACCTACATTTCTTATCATGGGAGAACCATCGCATAATTCACCCCTCACACCAACATAAAAGGTTTAAAAGAAGATGGATTTTCTACGTTGCTTAACACACGTGAACGATTATGATCCTTTCTCCCTTTCTCTTACACAACTTAGATGTGTTATTTATAGCTCTAGTTTTCTGTGTCATGAGAGGCTCATTATCAAGTAAGTCAAGGGAGTTTGACTACCTAATGATTATAAACCTTGTTTCTGAATAGGTAGACCAGCAGGTAAAGCTCAGCGAGGTCACAATTTGGTTGATACCTTAATGAGGCTTGTAATCAAGATGCACTTATATAGAAATAAAATATTTGCTGCTGTGCATGATAACATTTGTTTGTCCCATATCAGAAGCTATCAACCTTTTACGCTCAGACTTCACTTGAAAATTAAGTGTAGGCCTAATTGTGAATATGGGAATGTAGGGAACGCGAGTTAAGTGCAGTGTGTTTGTAGTTTTTATGAAACAAAACTTTTTTTGGTCAAAATAAATAAAGTATTGCTCCAGTAGAAGCATAGACTTTAACATTCTTTAACTTTCTTCAGATGATGATATCAAAAATTGTTGAATATCAGTTAAGGGTGTCCTAGAATTTCATGGCAGCTTTTCCTCTGAAGTTAAATAGTTTATTTTCTAGTGTAACTATGTTCATTACAGATATGTAACATCTGTTGATATCATAACGCAGATAAATTTAAACTCTATGCTTCTAATGGAACAATATTTAATTTATTTTGGCCAAAAAAGTTTTTCTAGAAAACTGGGAAACCACCGCACTCATCTCTCGTTCCCTATAAAATTTTGGCACATTATATTAAGACTTTCTATTGGTATCATATCAAAACATGACTTTATTTGATAGAGAAGAGATAAATTTAAGATTCTAACCCTTTTTATTTAATCTCGAAAGTACGCATATTCGCATAAGGCAACGTTGAATTATTTTAAAACTTTAAACTCTAAATTTGAAGTTTTTAATTGGCCAGAAACCTGCTGATAATTTTTATCAACATTTTGTTAAAAGAAATATTAAAAAATTTCAAACAACTTCTTAAATATTGCTGACTTTTTTTTATATAAAATTCTGCAAAGCGTGTCTGCTCTACCATGTTGAATACTTAAGTTTACATTTCTTTAAAAAAAAAATCAAAATCACTTATGTTATTATTAAAACAAAACAAAAGCACGGTAGCTAACATCTTTATTGATTACTATATTATATGAAAATATATTTTGAATAAAGTTTTGATATATAAAAAATAGCAAATTTTTTATTTAATATTAATAAAATATTAATTTATTATATTATGGTTTTGTATACTATTCATTAAAAATATTAATAATCTGCGTATGTTATAAAATTATAATATTTAATCGTCATTTGAAAGAGTGAGCTTGTTTCTTACTACACTTTTGTTTCAGAACTGGTCAGGTATTATTTTTGTGAAAAAAGAGGGTGATTCCATTTTAAACTGACAATCAATTTCAGTAGTTTCGACGGCCGTCATTTTTTATAAACTTCTCTCAAACATTAATGTATTTGCAACTATTGAAATATTTTTATTGCATCATTCACAAAATCAGAAAGTTAATATTTGGTAGTTAACCAGAGGCGTTAGATATGCACGGCACTTGGTTGTCACTGATGGAAAAATCGGGGCCTGACATCTTGCCAAATGCATCTTGGGTAGATTTCAAATGTGGTCTCCACCGTATTTTTACCATACTTTTTCCCACGCACATATAGTTGCATTTGTTTTTATCTAAGCTCTTCATCCCTATCACTTATATTAAATAATTAATAGTCTTAGTGATTAAAAAATAAGAAAGCTGGAGATTTGGAGGTGGAGCTATAATAATAATAATAATATTAGCACCACGTCTTAGGCTATGGAGGGCCTACAGTTTAACGTGGGATCCGAACCACGGAGAAGGCTTGGCATCCAACACATTCACAAGATGTGATTAATATACGTCTTGTTGGAGGTGAAGGAAAGGTTTGGCAATCAGATACATCTGTGCTGGGACCGAGAATTGAACCTTGTACCCCCAACACAGAAGTCTGACACCTTAACGCCTAGACCGTCATGTCACCCGTGGAGCTATACATCGAAAGTCTGGTATTAAATTCCGTGCACGCCAACAGTTAAATTATTTAAGATATTGCACGATCGATTTCGATTTATTCACGTAGATAATGCAGACAACCTTAATTAAAATGATTATCTTTATTAAGTTTATCTACCTGCTATCCATGGGGGAACAAATAATATGATTTATATTTCTAATTTAAATGCCAATTAGATTAATTTACATAATTAAATGTTGGTTGGCCAATCCCACAATATACTATAAAGCCACATGGCTGACTCATTCACTGACATTATTATTTTTCCACTTACAGATGAGCTAGAAACTTGAGATTTGTCCAACTTATAACTTTTAGGTTGTAACCGGCGGGAAAATTCCAAAAAGTTAAAAAATTTAAATTTTATCTACCACAAATTTTCAAAATGATGGAGCAACTTTAAAGTCGGTGTTGACTTTCTTTGGAGGTATCTTCTGGCTAAACAATCCACCTTCAAAGAAAACGGACTGAGTGTTTGGGGGCGTAGCACCCAGCGATTTGATATTCACATAACTTAAAGTATAAGAAATATTATTTACTATCTTGATTAAATTTATTTTGATGAAACATAATATCTAGCCAATTTTGAAAGAGATGCCTTGGTGGCGTGTTTAGCCTTAGGTGCTAGTTTCGTGTTGATATATGCTGCCGAGGATGGGGAGATTGAGGTTATAATCTTGGTTGGGTGAACTGAGGG
>CABFVX010000251.1:115307-156432 GCA_902151425.1 Timema shepardi | reverse complement strand
GTCCTAAATAGTTTTACAATCTCCCTCCATAAAAATGCGGGTTCACTCCCTCTAAATGCAACATCCCCAATTCCTAATTCATAAGATTAATTAGTACTTGAGCGCGTAACCCGAACGGGTGGTAAGACATGGTGCTTAATAATAATAATTTTGAAAGAAACCATTATCAGTGAAATGATACAGTGTACCTAATTTATTGTCACATTGTTACGAAAAATAATAATTATTAGTGCCTGAAGTATTACGGAAAGCGCGCTAGTCGTGTTGAGCTCGACTGCTGAGGACGGGGAGATCGAAGTTCGAATCTCGGTTGGGTGAACTGGGGGGTGGGTTTCCTAAATGGTTTTCCACTCTTCCTCCACGCAAATGTGGGTTCAATTTCTCTAATTCAACCCCCTAAATTCCTAATCCATTAGCGTAATTAGTACTTAAAGCGTGTAACCCGAATGGGTAGTAAGACGCGGTGCTAAATAATAAATTACGTTATGACTCGCTATGTGTTATCTACTTTTAATAACATTATTAATTCAAAATTCAAAATTAAAAACACGCCGTTTAATGTATTTCAACGATGCCATTGGCTTCAATATACCTAATCATTATTTAATATTATATATATATTTTTTAAATATTCCTTTATAATAACATTATTAGAATTTAAATATATTTTTGAAATTACGTCACACATATTAATAAATTAAAAAAACATGTAATATCTTGAAAATTATTTCAATATGTTAAGGAAGAGTACAACCAAAACCAAAATATATCATTAGAAAAATATCATGATAGTTCTTTATTACTTCTAGATTGATTCGTTAATCTGGTGGTCTGAGGGTAAGGTGTCAGACTTTTGTGCTGGGGGTCCAGGGTTCATTCCTCGGTCCCAGCAAAGATTTATCTGATTACCAGATCCTTCCTTCACCTCTGACAATACGTGAATTAATCACAACTTGTAAATGTGTGGAATGCCAGGTCTCCACCGTGGTTCGGATTCCACGTTTAACTGTAGGTCCTTCATTTCTCTCACAATCACCCTACCATTACACATTAGTGTAAGTGCGTATAACCCAAACAGGTAGTAATACGCGGTGCTAATAATAACAACTTATAAATTAAATATCCTCTAACCCAAATGAAAATCTTGTTAAATGTTACATAAAAGATTTAATTTTGTAATATTACTATGTGCGCATATAATAATTAAATTTTTTCTTTAAAGCGTTTGCCTTGAAATTAAAATTAAAATTATATTGTTAGTGAAACTAAAATGTTTACAAAATATGGATTCAAATACTATTTCTTTCAATATTATATTTATTTGAAATACCCATAATTGAACAGTTCATATTGTTTTTATCTTTGTAAAACATTGAACAAATCAACTATGTTGGGAACATATTATGTTAGTGTTTAAATTTTACCCACTGGCCAAATACATTTGTGTTGAAATTAAAATATGGTAAAATTTTATTTAAAATGGGTTTACCAGTAATACAAACATATTAACCTTTTCTTATTAAACATCCAACTGAATACTACGAATTAAATAAATTTATGTATTGTCTATAATTAGTTATATTTTCATATTGATCAAAATATATACATAATAGAGCAATTTTTACTAAACTATTTGCAATATTTACATAAGGCTTGAGGGGTATCCATTGTTATGTCTATGGATATTATTAGATAAATTATAAAATTAAAAACAGCTCTCGTTGGACAGAGATGAATAACTAGTTTGAAAGTATAACATCAATAACAACCCTATAATATATCCCGGACTAGGCCAAATCAGCCTTTAAACAATTAAAGAACATTTAACATGGTCTATATTTAACACAGTATATATGCTATAGGTAAAGTCCAAACCCAGATAAAGTTAATATTAACCCGAAAATGTTGACATTATCCAAAATATTTAGATAATGTTGAGTGAGAGGTGATTAAATATTGTTTTTCAAAGTTTATCCGGAAAACAAAGATATTACCCACCCGCACTTGGATAGTGGCTACTTCTATCGTTGAGGATAGATGTTAGTTAGGCTAGGTTAGGTTAGGTAAGGTTTTCTATGTTTAGGCTACGTTAAATTAATTTAAGTTAGGCTAGGTTAGGTTAGTGTAAAATAAAGCATAAAATGATACATTTAGAATGTTTGACCACTACAACGATCCAATTTACTGTCCAATTTCAAAATATTGGCTGAAAATAAAATTCGGATTGAAACTTCCTTAGTTTTACAAATAGGCTACTATTCAACATTATCCCAATCTTGCTGGCTAGTGTCAGTATGACCCGGATAAGGTCATGAATGATATAGCTTACTTTCTATTTCTGACTTTATCCTCTGCACTTTGCTAATGCTGGCATCTCCAGGCTAATCTCGACACTAACCAGATTTAATACATTACCCGTAACATATATACAATATAAACCATAAAAAGTCCCCCTTACTTGCAAGGGAGGAAAGAAACGACCAAACAATCACAACTTGGAAGAGGAATGGCTGAAATAACCAATTAAATAGAATAAGCCAAATTAACAAATTAGATAAAATAATAAAAATACCCACTCTTGGCAGTAGATTGGATGGGGAAAATATGGTAATAATATATCTACAATTTTTTTTGTAGAAATGGGAATTTAATGCTGGACTCCAAGATGACTAGCAGGTGCGCTACCAATACGCGATACCATTCGTAGAGAATCTATATTCCCTAAACAGTATCTTAAGCAATGTCGGTTTCTACGGATCATTATTGGCTGATCCTCTAGTTCAAATTACACACGCACACTCACACTCTTACTCACACAAACACTTTTTTTAAATGTCGTGGGTCTGTTGTCCGACTCTGAATCTTTAAATTGATAGAAGCGCCAATCTAGTCCATCAAGAGAAAGGGATGATTTATTGTTTGAGTACCGAGTCACTGTAGTGACTCGTAACCTCGTGAATGAATTTTTATACCTGATGAGTGAAACCAGTGAAATGAGGCTGTAAGAGAATTACAGGTGTATGTTACACTTTGAGATGAAAATTGGTGATCGTGAGTGTTTGCGCTGTGTCTCGGGTATAGGAGTTTTTTTTTTCATGGGATGGGGGAATGTGTGTTTAAGATATGATGGTCCGGGAATGGGATTGGGGTTGGTAGGATTTTCTTTTCTTGGGATTTGGTCTGGAGGTGATATTTAAAATGTAAAAATAAACTATCTACTACAGGCAAGCGACTAAGGGTATCAATTGGCCCGAAGGCTGGCTACCATGCAGTTCGGCCAATAGCAGCAGCATCAGTAAAATCAAAGCATCTCATAGGTATACCGGGAAAACCTGTCACATCGAACATGTAAATGCGGTAAACTGCATTAGTATTAAGTTATATGGTACAAGTTAGATAGTTAGTTTAAGTTAGTATAAGGAGACTCACTCCCGTGAAATTAGTCAGTTATACATTAAATAGAAAACCAGGCGCAGAAGAAAGTAAATTTAAAGTAGAAAAATAAGACTAGATTTAATGTACTAAGATGTCTAGTCATTATATATAGCTACTATACATACTGATATAAATGTGTCATCAATACAAAAAACCGACCTCAGTTGTCTTGTATTAAGGTGCTCGCCTCAGGACCTAATTACCGCGGGTTCAAACCCTGGCAGAGTGGATTGATTTTTCTTGAGTGAACCAAAATCCGTAGCACAACTTACTTGGAGGGGGAGTAAAGCTATCGGCCACATATTTATAGTGGCATGCAAAAGAACCCTGGAAAGTATGGGAAAATATTTTTCCCGACAAAATTGGTAAGAGTTTTCTCTCTCGATTAAAAAAATTCTCGTGTGATGATATAATCAGTTGGCTACAAAAGTATATGTTAAATACCCCAAATAGATGAAATAAAAAAATCCATTAACAAGACCACAATTCGCGATCTGGCGGAAAGGAATATTATTTATACAAGAAACAGTAAAAATAATAACCTTAGGCATTACAAAATTCCTATAAACAAACAAAAAAAGGAAAGGATTTTATATACGTAGCAATAAAAAACAAACCACACAAAACAGTTTGGCTGCGCGGGCATTACACTAAAATATGTTTTATTTCTAGCTATAAGTATATAAGATTGAAGTGACGACCCCCGGAGTAGTGACGCTAGAGCGGGAGAAGTTTTGCTGATTAACGCCACCAAAGTCCAGACAATGACGGCCTCGAATATGATCGGAAATGTTACCTACCCTTAGCCATATAACGTTCTCTGAGGTTACTCGAATCCAACTGGGGAGTCTATAACACAATCTCTGATAAGTCTGTGGGGATTGGGGAAGAAGTTGTAATCACCAATTTACCCGACAAACTCGTTGAGAATATTTATACTAGGAGTGTGGAAGGTGGTAGTTAGAGTATTTGTACCAGAATTTTCAGGAAGGAAGAGTGGAAATAATAAAGTAAATACCACCCTTTGTTTACTTACACGGTATGCAAAAACCAACCTTCCCTCCAGCTGAATTTCAGGTTAGATGAGCTTGACATTTAAACCGTGTGCCCACCGGCGTGGGGTAAATATAATGTCGATATAAAAATATTTTTTTTCTAAATAATTAATAACTATAAATTTCAATTTGCACGTGTTGCTTTTGTATATAAAATAATTCTGATTTGATGTTAGCTGTTTTTTTGTTTTTATCCATATCCCATCTCTTCCCATACCTTCCCACACATTTATTTTTATGCCGCCACTAGCGCTGCAATCGCTATACTTGGTCCTGGGCGTGCATAAAGTGTAAGGCGAGAAAAGTGGGACTATGGCGTTCACGTCCGTTCAAAACATTAAGACTGGAATTTTCTTTTTCCTTGTGGAAGTGAAAAGGAGTATATAGAGGGGTGAACTGGCAAGAAAGGGGTAGACAATCGATGAGCTGAGCTGGAGACCTCTGACAGAGATTGGCTGAACTTTGAGACGTTTCATTTAACTGAAGTCTCTACAGAGGGCTGGCTTGCTGCGTCTTGCAACCAACTACTTTTTAAAGAACCTCATTTAAGAATAAAAAAAAAGGGAATGGAACGATTTTAAAGAAGGGTAGGGCGAAATCAAAATAATAAAAAGAAGGCTCTGTGATTACTATTTTGGCATCAGTAAGAGATGAGGTTTTTGCCACAGCCGACACTGTGTAATACTTCCAGGAGACGATTATTTCCCACACCACGTCTTTATACCCTTTCAGGCTATATGCATTTAATTAAGTTAATACCCGCTTCAGTCGCCACATGGTCTAAGGCGTCACTCTCGTATACGGTTAGACCACCGAGGACAGAGAGATCGGTATTTGAATCCCGAATTTAAATTCAACCTTGCTTATTGGTTATGTAAATTTCTTCTTAGTTACTCTTTCAATAATTATATAGCTTTGTAATCAACCTACGAATTAAAAAAATAGTGTAAAGTTCATTTTGTCTAATTTACCTGTGCCTGGGTCCGAATATCCGTTGGGTGTACTGAGGAGGGATTACTTAAATGGCTTACCACTCTCATTTCATGCAAATACGGGTATTTTATCTTTAAAATTCTACCTTACATAGTTATTCCCATATAAATAGTGCAGTTAAACGTTATTATAATACACGAGTCGTGAGACTAGGTTCAAAAAAATTGTTAAATTTCATTACTAAACCTAAACATACAAGTTGATAAAAATATTAAAATGAAAATGTTCACATATTCTCGGTTTTAGGCTAATTAATGGTGTAATAGTTTTTTTAGCATAGACATTTTACTAGAATGATCTATGCTAAAATCATTTTTGGCTCTAATTAAGAATTTAAACAAAACTACATTTCTCGCTGACTTCCAGCCAAGTCATAAACAATCCTGATTAGCGATTGAGATAAAGAGCTCTTGGATTTTTCTTAGGAACTGGATGTTGTGTTTATTCCAAGATTAAGTTATATTCCACGTATTGCAAGTATACTGATAAGCTATAACTATTTTATTTTTAAAGTTCACATTAAATGCCCTTAGAAAAAACCACAAGAAACATATAGTTTATATACCATACCACGTTTCTATTAGACAAAACTAAATTACAATGATAATTTTTTTAGTTTGCATACAATATTAGTGTGTAAAATAATTAACACACAATATTCATACGAACGAGTATTCAAATTCACACACAATATTCGTACGTATAATAATTCAGACCAAATAATCCTCAATATACTCGATTTATTTAAATCTCTGTGGCTCTATCATTAATTGATAAATCGCTTTTTAGGAGAATCTCTAAATCCTAATATTGAAAACAGTTTATTTTCATACAACCAATAACACAAAGAGATAGAAATTTTAAAAGCGTAATGTTTTGTGTTTTTTATATAGAAAAATTGTAGCTTGATTTCAGCTGAATGAGCAATACCCTAGCCGGGAAGGGGGAGGGGGAGTTTGAAGGGGAGGACGGTAAAACACCAAATGGCTTTCACATAATTTTGGCCGACCTATCTGCAAGTTAATTAGGATAAATATCTTGGTTGTATTATTTTCCATGGGTGGTTGTTTGGTGTGTGCGTATCGTGTGTTGGCGCTGGATTACAACAGCCCTTATCCATTTGGCTCTACATTTATCTGCTGGCTTAATAAACACGACCATTGTACACTCAGTATCTGTAGAATACAGATACCGTTACACTCACAAGCGAGTATGTAGTAGAAATTGAAACGGAATTGAAAATAATTGTGCTTGCATTTGCGTGAGGGGATTTGAGCAAAACATTGAAAAGCTATTCTTACTATACCCAGCTAGTCCTTGAATCTGACCTTCTCATAACAGGAAACTAGACTATACAAGATTGTCTTTTTTCGCTTACCCACTGGGGAGAGCCCCCTCTTATAACATCTAGTTTTGTAAGTAGACTTATTAATTTATAGAAACCATGTTAGTATGTTGTGTAACGATTTACTAACACAGCCCTGTGCCGCTTCGCTTGTCCTATTAACAGCCCACGAGCTAGCTCTGGAAAGATTTATGATTTGTGCTCATCTCAGATTTTTTAAAAAAACTTGTATTTTTCCCCAACACAAATCCAAGTATAATCTAAAATACAAACATAAATGAAAATAAACATTCATTTTCACTCACTTTTTAAAGCATTCGCTACAAAAACTTGTTTCATCATAATTTTAGCCGGTTTGAGATAGCCTTTTAAAACTTGGTTTTGATTTCCAAAAGATAACTGCACTTTAACCATGATTATTGTTGATTGAATATTATAAATAGGTTGAATGTACTAAACAAATATATTTTGGAATTTTAAAATTGTTTGTGTAACACTGCTAAGAAATCCACGTATGTATATATTTAGATATTAGCAAAA
Source organism: Timema shepardi (assembly GCA_902151425.1). Lineage (NCBI taxonomy): Eukaryota > Metazoa > Arthropoda > Insecta > Phasmatodea > Timematidae > Timema > Timema shepardi. The sequence goes on along the minus strand of CABFVX010000251.1, from coordinate 149,064 downwards.
TATGAGCACGTGTAAAGCGTGTATCAAATTATTACTTTTAAAGTGTTTATTAATAAATTTAGGTGTTTTTTCTGTGTATTCTCACCTCATCAGTAGTAATGGAATAGTCTTGATCACCCCTGATTTATCTATTATACAAAATACACAATAAAAACGACTACCAATATCACCACATACGCTCAGAGCAGTAGTAAAATATTCAATGGTTTCATTTATTCAATTGGTTATACAAGCATTAATATATAATGAAGATGTAAATTAGTTATTCTTATTTGAAATCGATAGAAATACAAGTTTTCATAGTGCAAGTTTGGTAGGCAAATGTATTACGCTTAGAAATTAATTATTTATGCTTATATAAAGCTCAACTTTATTTAAGATTACTGTTTTATTAATTATTTAGTTGAGTGAGATCAAACAAATTATTTGGGAATATATTTCATTCTAATATCAAGCCTTTAAAATGATAATCAATAAGAGATTTGAATATCGGCTGTAAAATTTAGAATTGGCTATCCCCATGTGATTTTAATTGCGATGTTCTCATTCTATCTCTCCACGCTAATATGAATGCATTTCCACTGAACTAACTTCCTCCCACCTATATTACGACTTTAATAGCCCTTAGGTTGAACGTGTTTCTGACAAAACAATCAACCCACTGTCCTAGTAGAAATACATTTCAGGGTGGTGTACAAGAACGTATAGTGAATGCTCAGTGGACCAATAGTGTGGCCCTGGGCAGACTATCGCTCCACCTTTTAACCCATGATGAAGCAAGCAAACCCACGCTAGTGTCCACTTAGCATCCACTTAGTCAAGTTCTTGCATACGGCCCTTAGAATCAAAGTGCTTTCAAAATTTGAATGGATGTGAAGTGGCAACGCGCATATTTAACTGGGCACACTGAAATCTCTCGGTTGTCGTGCAAGGGAAATGTTTTCTGCCAAACTACAGTAACCTATCCCCCAAACCAATAACCACCCTCTACGACACCCTCTTTCCCAACTTCAATTTTGAACCACGTTTGGTTTGACTTAGTTTGAGTTTTATGGTGAAATAAATTTTGCAAGATATATGACTTCATTCCAACTCGATTCAGCAGATATCAACTGGTAGCGGTGGTACTGGTAGTAGTTGCGAAGGGTACGTGGAAGGAGGATGTGATTTTTTTAAAGGTGGGAGTGGGTTGGGGTATGGTTGGAGGAGGTTGTAGTAGTTTAGTGTGATGTGAAGCTTAGTACGGTGCTGGTGGAGGAGGGATTTTATGACCTTTGTCATCAGAGGGGCTGGGAAAGGAAGGGTTTTCGGGCGAGGAACGTGTAAATAAATAAACGAAACCTCTCCTCTGACTTCCTAACCCCAGGTGTTCTGTTTCATTGAGTTGGCTGATATACTCCGTAAGATCTTGATTTACACAGATGACAAGCTTCAAGGGACGATACGATTTCGTTGATTTTTTAAATAAAAAGTGATTTTAAAATTTACTTCAAAACAGGGCGTTAGACGTGGATAAGTCTTTTGGGATGTTGAGCTTCATACAGCAACCCACTATCTCTGAGAACTAACCATTAGCTTGAATCCTGGTGAGCTGGAAACTAAGAAAACGGGACATAAATGAGGCTATGTAATTTATAAGAACGTTCCAAAACGCTAAAATACTATAGTTTTTTTTACAATACTTTATTTTATTTGTATATTTCAGTCCCGGTTTACTAATGAACATACCACATGGAGCGTAGCTAGCTGACGCACTAGATTTGTGTTGAGCTAGTCTGCTGATGATGGGGAGATCAAGGTTCGAATCTCGCTCGGGTCAACTGGGGGTGGGGGTAGTGGTTCTTGAATGGTTTTATACTCTCCTTACACGCAAATGCGGGTTCACTACCTCTATATTCAACCTTCCTAATTCCTAACCTATTAGCGGAATTAGTACTTAAGCGTATAACTCATCTGGTAGTAAGACACGGTGCTAAATATTACTAGTGCACAGTTTATTTATAGCTAGATACACAAATACAAGTATTAAAACATTATTTACGGTAAAATATTTTTAATTTCGATTAACTCGTTATTGACTTTATGGGGGACAACCAATTACTCATTTTTGAAAACAATCACAATATACTTGAAAATATGATAATATCTAATACATATTTTTCACTTTGTTTCAAGTTCAAGAATTTTAAAATTCTCAGATTCTCTCGAGAACTAATGCATTGAAATAGTTTCACTACCAAATATCACGAGGTATTTGATGTCTTGTCCTGTCGAACTAATTTCCTTTCAATTTCAATTTATTTCCTTTTCTACTTTCAAGTTTAAAGCTTATTTACATTATTGCAACGTATTATACATGGGTTTCAATATCATAATAATAATTATATTAATAATGTTTTAATGGCGAAGTTAAGACTTTCACATTCTCTTACACTTAGCTAATTAACTTAACGGTCAATTATGGTTAAGATTGCAACCAAACAAAATGGTAAACTTAGCGTGTTTAGGATGTTAGGGATAAATAAACGTGAATGCATTGCCATTATTGAGAAGGGTGAATGGAAATAATATCTAAAGATAGCTCCTCCCCCTTCTTCTTGCACTGATCACCTCCTGGATCATAGTCGGGAACACCAGTCTGACATCGGTGACATGGTATATCTGGTGTGAAATATCACCGGGAAATGGCGACCTCATTTGAGTCGTTTAAAATAAGAAAATAAACGAACATAGACGGTGGCGGGCCAACTGTTTAAACACACTTTCCAAAGCACCTCCATAAACAGAGGAAGCGGCGGAGGGGAGGCAAAGAAGGGGTGTTCGAGAAATTTTGCCACAAATCGGGACAACCCATTTTTGTTAATAAACAAATTTTCTTGTACCATAACTGGCTGAAAACTGCGTAAAACTACCCAAAATAATCAATCAGAATATAGAAGATACTTTTACAAACGTATATAAATGCTTACCTAAATACAGGATTGATAAGCAAAACTATCCACACCACGTATAACCTAGGTTTAATCTCGGCCTTCTAAACTATAACTAGGTACAGCATCGGTTAATACGCTCCTACCGGTTACAGCCTATATTTAAACCGATATCTGTTAAAGAAAGTGTCATTGCTAATAGCATCATGCACAGTTATTCGAATCGCATTCTCGTTTTAACATGAAACAGAAGTGTTAGGTAGAAAGATGACACGATAGATCGTTAACTCGTCAATCTTCAACAATGTATCTTTTGATTTGAGAATCAGAAATGTAAATGTAAGTATAGTAGCGTCAGTCATGTGACAATGTACATTTATTAGTAGACTAGCAGAAGTACAGTAGCTCCATGGCTTCTTTGGTGCTGACTGACAGCTCACAGCTGACTTTTGACAGTCAAAATGTAGGTATATACCTAAATTTTGAATGTCAGAAGTGACAGCTGCTAAACACATGATTTTGCAGATCATTTTAGTCCGCGTAGGGATACGTAATTTGGTCTGGTAACTTTTTAAAGCTGTCAGTCAGCACCAAAGAAGCCATGGGGCTACTGTAGCTGACATTGTTAGGGGTAGCCACGCAATGTATTGTAAGGTTACCCCGGACAACGCTTTTCTTTGATTCGAGAAGATTGATTTTCTTTCAAACCCAGTTTTAAAAAGAATTTAAAAAATCTATGAAAATATTTTAAATTTAACCTCCGAGGTCACATGTTTGTGCATAGGGGCCATTCATTTTCTAAGTTTCAGACCTCTTTGTGCGGTATATATCGGGCAATGCTCACTACAGACCAATTCAACGTTTTATTATATAAGTAGATATACAGGCACTAGTAGCCCTGATTTATAAAGTGCCTGTAAAACTACAAGAGTAAGAAACACACTTTATTCTAAGATCAAGGAATAATTATTTCCCTGGAGTCAGCACTGTTGCCAATTTCCCTTTTTTTTCATCCCTCTGTTAAGGCAAATAGATTATTATTATTATTATTATTATTATTATTAGCGCCGCATCTTACTACCCGTTCGGGTTATACGCACTTACGCTAATGTGTAATGGTAGGGTGATTGGGAGATGAAATGGAGGGCCTACAGTTTAAATTGGGATCCGAACCACGGTGGAGAGCTCGCATTCCACAGATTCAAAGGTAAATAGGGAATTTCAGTAAAAACTAACGTTCATCAACTTGTTCTTAGAGTGTGTACAATCCAAATCACCCATGGGTTAGGCTGACACTAGAAAATGATTAAAAATATTCCTTAAAATTTTTCAGAGAACTGTGTTTTAAGGGAGATGTATGATGGCATTTTAAAATAGCAGCTCGACATAAAATAGGATTTTAGAATGTTTATTAATAATGGTTTTTGGAGAACACGTTGACTAAGGTGCCATTATCATCTGGTCTGGCTTGCTAGTGACCAGACGATCTAAGTTCTAGTCTTAGTTGAGTATACTTTTACTATATGGTTTCACAATATCCTAACACGCAAATGAGTGTACACCTCTTCCAAATTCTACTTATCTTATCCTACCCCACTAGTGTAAACATGTGGCTAGCCCGAATGGATAGTAAGACGCGGAGTGCTTATATAATATTACACTGTGAACATTTTTTCCCCCCTACTTGAGCCAACCCGAGTTGCTGCTACAAATATTTTGTATAGCTCAAGGCTTATTTTTTTAGACAGGATCTGCACAATGTTGGAAGTCTGTACGTGTTTTATGTTCGCCTGCATGGATGGCGGGGCCTACCACAAACACGTGCTTCAACCCCGTTTTATTACAGTTTGTATGTCAGTCTTCTCGTCTGGATGAACCGTAGGTCCTGATCTTGACAGAGTGTCGGATAAAACACTCCCTACAGGGCTGACGAGTCTGCCTCTGCTAGAAATTTCCGGTACCTCTTCCCTTAGTCCCTCGGACTCTCTGAAAACTCTCAGTAAACAGAAGAAAGCTTCTGTTCTCACGTTAGATTGGTCTAGAGGGTCAACTTTACTTTCCGGATACATCTATTTACTCTAAGGTGGCCAACTAAACATATGTTTATTTCATTTTAATAATAATATTAAGCACCACGTCTTACTACCCGTTCGGGCTATACGCTTTATTTTATTTTAAAATTTACTTGAATATTTAACGTGAACTTTCTTAATTGTCTGATTACATCAGCACACAACATACAAACTAGCTTAATACTAGAACAAATACTCAATTGTCTGGCTGCTAATTAAAAACAATAAAATGGGGGACCTCTAATTCAATTAATATTAATCTTTCGGCCACGTTGGGAATATAATCTGAGACCCTCGGCACACACGAGAGATGAGATATCGATCGGGGCAAATTAATATACAATTTTCTTTGGTTTCGTCTTACTGTAAAGATATTAAAATTCCTGGCGCCAGTGGGTGTCTTATATCAGATTTTCTTTGTTGATATAGTAAACCCTCATTAAATATCTCTTGTTCTAAAGAAACTTCTCCGTGGCGCGATGAATTACACACATTTTAATTTACTTGGTGAGCTAATTCATTATTAAGGAAACGTGTGCATTTAAATAGACTTTTGGCTGGTAATAAGTCTTACCACGATTTAAATAAATGCTTAATTGTTTTACTAGTGTCTTTATTGAATAGTAGCTTATTGACATGAAGACATTTTTTGAAAAAAAAAATGTATACAATTATTGCGATCAATATCGATAATTTTTCTTTATCAATGTAATTACTATTTCACAGGTAGTTGTATTTTTTTACACTAAAACGCATATTTTTAGGTATGAATATGTGAAAATGGTTCTATTAATTTTAAAAACCTTCAAAAAATCCTACCTTGGGTTGTGCACTCCGTTTTTCCTTAAATATAATAATCTTAACTATGCTAAAACCTGTATTGTAGTAAATAGGGACATAGTGGATGGATCCCATAGAGTTAAGATTAAGCTTTCGCTTTCAATGGAGTGTACACTGTATAGGAAATTAGTGGCTTAACTTAATTTATTAATTTATGAGAGAATATATCAACGAATCTCCAAACAGTTGATTTAACGTTCACTGACAAAAAAAATATCACATCTAAACATTTCATACCAAAGGAGAATCAAAACGTTTTCCTTATTTTAATTGGCAAAAGTTTTACAGACTAAGCTAAGATGTCGGATAGCTAGTTAATTCAAGTATATCAGATAGGTCAGTTAGAGATACTGCACCTCCATTTGCCTGGTTGGATACCCACCTCGGTGATTGCATGATATAGGGCAGAGTTTTTCAATTAGTGTACTGTGGTCTGAATTACAACATCATTATTCTAGTTTCCCGCTGTTTGAAATTTTGGGGTTGGATTGCAGGCCGGGGTTTTTAAGGTTAATATTTATAAATGGTGTTTCACTTATTAATCACGCATATTTGGATACTTATGCTTTAATTGTTCTAAAAATATTGTTACTCATGCATAAATAATGTGAAATTAAATCTATCCTAATACAGTCTAATAATATCAATACAACATTTTAAGAGATAAGAAAACATACTACTTTAGCACTTAAAACACTTTTAACTAAACCACAAAGCTGGTTAGGCACTTGTAGGAGGTTGGTAAATATTAATTATTACGTATTTCTCGGCAGCGCTGAACGAGGCTCGAACCTGTCTATTGATCAGCCCAATACGCGAGTCCATGGTGCAGTGGTACCGGAGTGTACTTGTAGCTTGATGGATGTCTGTATTGATTGCCCAGCTGCATCCCTCTCTCGACCCACCCTTTCATCCCTTATACACGAGTTTTTCACCCCCTCCCCCCTCCCTGGACGTGACGTATGGCCGAGCGAACCAGCCTGGTGGTGCAGTGGAATGTATGCACGTGCGTAAATCTTAGTGAAAATGGTGGAAGGTGGGGTGCGCGGGAGAAGTAAGAAAAAGGTTGGGGGTTGATGAATCAAAGGAGAAGAGAGTATGGGTGGTGAATGAGAGAGTCTTATAAGAGACAGAAAGCGATTTAAAAAGAGAAGTTTATGTATTGCGAGGAGATGTTGAAAGTGAGTTGATTGAACGATAATGAGTCAATATTTGGTTTTAGCTCCAGGTCTTCTATCCGTACTAACTGCGTTTGATTACACTGGTGTGGTAGGGACAAGGAAGGAATAATTAAGGGGCATGTACCCACATTTGCGTGGGGGAAAGAGTTTGAACATCTTCAGTACATCCGGTCGGGATTTTAACCCCAACCTACCCTTAACCAGGCGATTTATTCACCAGTGCAGGTTATACAAAGAATAAATAATGAAAAAATTGATAAAAGAATTAAGAATCAAATAATGATAGAGTAAAAACGAGATTGAAAAGAACAAAAACAATGAAAAAATGTAAATAATAACTTTGCTTGAAAAAACAATATAAGGAATACATTAAAGATACTTAATGAGGCACAGAAATATTCAATAAACTAGGTTATCAATCTATGGAGTATAAATATGTAATAAACTTCATATATAAATTAAAAACAAATGCAATAAATATAAAGTTGACTGATAGACAGAAAGGTTGACAGAAATTAGTGATCATCCCTCTTTAATCATTCAATAATGACATGTACAGTACGTCCTAACCGTAATTGTGACATCTGACGACCAAGGCTGGGTATGATGTCCACATGATTGATTACTCCGGCGTCGACCGCAGAAAATGTTTTTATACATATATTTCACTTCTGGTACGATTAGAAAGTTTATGTGACTGTGCTCGATGGACGAGAAAGTAATGTGGACTGATAGAGGTTATATATTACGTTTGGATAGTCGCTTTGTTGTTAAAATAATCGAGTTAATATATGATTTCAGAACGTATTTGGTGTATTAGCAATTATGTATGGCAATGTTAAATTTATGATACTAATTTTACATCTCAGTAAGTTTTAAAATTCAACAGTTTTATTTTGATGACCTGTCTTCCTGGGCTGGTGGTCAGCATTCCTGGCTCCTAATCTAAAGGGCTCGCATCATTTCCCGGTGGTACCATAGGTATTATTATTCTCAAAGGGGAATTGTTTTTATGATTGGCATTTTATGGTTAATTAGGCTCAAGTTAGGTTTAAAACAACCAGAACGAAATAATAATAGTAATTATTATCATCCTATCGGAACGAAGTAGCTGCACTCACATGGTGGTCAAACCTCAGAAGACGGTTACATAGTCAGTCACCACTGTCAGTAGAAGACCAGGTATGTCCCACTGACACACTCTGGTGGCATACGCTGAAAAATAAAGTTATTTTTTATATTGTCTTGAAACCCAACCTGGATATCTGCATTTATAACTAAAGTTAAGGTATATCGTGAAGTCAATGCACTCACATTTGCTTGAAAGGACAGTCAAAAACACACAGAATAAAAGTACCATCAATTCACCACGTAGGGATTCGAACCCAGGCCTATACATAACCAACAAACAAAAATAAATTATATTGATGCTTAGTCTGCATTACGACTGATGAACATATTTTCACAGTTAAAATCTTCATTGGAAGGTTCAAATCTGTCTGATTATGAATAATATCAATTACTTTTTCATTTATGATTTCTAGTGCAACTTGACGAATTATTTTGGATCAATTATCATGGATCTAAAATATCAAACCCACCTCAGAATACTATTTTGGCATTTTTTAAAAGAAAACGTGCCCAATTTTAGGTATCAAATCTCTTACTAAATTACTGGGAATTGAACCGAACAAATTATAAAAATAAAAACTGGACTAAGGATCTAGACGAATTAATCAAATTAAAATGTTGGTTTTGTCCAACACGTAAGCTCAGTCGGTAGCGTGTCTACCTGCTGAAATAAGGGTTCATGGTTCGATTCCTGGCATGGTTGAAAATTTATCATTGATGAAAATATGAGTTTTCCGTTTCACATTGATAAATTAACAGTGGGGGACTGGATGTTGTGCCTTTCCTAGTCCTACGATGGATTATAAAGCATATGAAGCTAAGACAGGCCTAACTATCCGTCAGTGTAAAAATATACGACTTGTAAAAAATCTAGGCTACAGGCTGGAAACAGCAATAGCTGTAAATATGGTAAAAACATTAATACTTTATAAAACTGTACTAGTGTATAACTCAGTCAGTGGAACATTCTCAATTCTATTTCAAGCATGGGCGAAAAAATTATCACAGGGAAAATTGGAGTTTCTTTTTTCAAACTAATGAATTGACGTATATAGAGTTTTGTGTTGGGTTTGCTCTATAAATAAGTTGGTTTATAATTAGAGGGTTAATTTAATCATATTGGTTCAGAAAATACAACTTAAATAACATATTGTAACAGTAAAAATCTTAAGATATTTTAATTAAATAAAACAATTCCTCTATTTATATATATTCTATAATATACACTAAGAAATGTACATATTTGGGATTATGTTTTTAAATGTCAAACTTTGAAGAGAAGAAATACTACTCTAAAACGCTGCACGTAATATATATTTTTCAAATACTTTTTTTATTAATTATAAAAAATATTCATTAGTGACCCACATTTTAATATATAGACTATATAATGTTCACTCTGTCATCATTTTCTCCGCAAGTTCGAATTTTTTTAAAGGCACCCTTTCCCTAGCAAAAAGTAATTTATTTACAGTTATTTAGTGAAACGGCTATAGCCTAAATAAAACAAAAGAAGACAAGGATCCCATGAATAGAAAAGGCGCCTGCAGTAAACCGGGTGGCTAGCGTCGTCCTCTGTCCCCTTCCCGACGTCTCATCCCTTCTCTGGGCTCGGCTCATTAGCGCCCGTAGCGGCGCTCTCAGGAAATGAAGTCGTTTTTGTGGTAGGGTAGGGGTGGGGATGGGAGAGAGGGTGAGACAAAGATGGACGAGCTCTGGGGGGGCCGGAAGCGCCTGGCCGCACTTTGTACACGTACCCCCTGTGGGGCTGCCCCACTCTCTTTTACTCTCTGTCTCTATATGTCTCTCTGGCGCATCGCCCTGCCTCCCTTACCCACCCACAAATCTTTGTCTTTCTCATTATGAGATGTTGTATGTTATAAAAAAGGGTTATTTTGTAAATTTGACGAAAATAATTTAGAAAGTGATCTAGTTAGTGGCTTACTAATGTAAAGAATTGTGTAAATTATATTTTAATTCACAGTAGGATGGAAGGAGGTGAGAGCTAAGGTTGGTAATTTCTTATAGTTTCTACACCATCTATACTTTTTTGACTGAAATAAAAAAAACTGCTTCAATAAACACATTTAGTTTAATTTCATCACAACCCGCCTCTGGTGGCGTAGTTGGCTAACGCGCTTGTCGTGTTGAGCTCGACTGCTGAGGACGGGGAGATCGAGGTTCGAATCTCAGCCGGGTGAAGTGGGGAGGGGTGTGTGTTTCCTAAATGGTTTTCCTCTCTCCATCCAAGCAAATGCGGGTTCAATTCCTCTAATTCATCCTTCCCAATTCCTAATCCATTAGGGTAATTAGTACTAAAAGCGTATTAACCGAACGGGTAGTAAGACATGGTGCTAGATATTATTATTAATTTCATCACACTATTAAAGCAACAGTTTTAAATATTACAAACAAAATTTAAATCAAGAGAGAAATTCCTGTTCAAATTTCATGGAGCCCATGACAAATGATTCACACTACTTTTATGTATCTACTGAAGTAATATTGTACTTATTTTGGTCCAGAAAATATTCAACTAATAAATGTTCCAAAATACTTACTTTAAAGCTACATTCTATCCCACACTAATTATAATGAATTTAAAAAAATAGTAGATTATAGGATTTTTTGTAGGAAATACCTTTTAGAAAATACAATCTTACCTTTTAAAAAATACAATGTTATCTTCATACTATCGATATAAAGTGACAACTTAAGATCACGTGAATTGACGTATGCACATAAGTCTATTAACTTTTGTTACTACAAGATAGCATAAGCTTAGATGAAAGCATAAGCGAGTAAACCTTTGTAAGGATACTTTTTCAAAAAAAAATAATTCTGAATTATAACGTGATTTGTTTTAATCGCTGTATTTTACGTGAGTTTTGTACACCCACTGCTTGTGAGCACATGACTCACTCCATTCCGAACAATGTGATACTATCTCAGATATCCACCTATTTTATTTTAAAATAATAATACATATTATAATGTTATTTCCCTTTCACACCGAGCTTAAAGCCTGTTATTTAGTATTCATTTTATTTACTAAATATTTTTTTAATGTCGTTAGCTGCGCATTATAACCTCAACTTTATTTCTACCATCCAATAAGCATGCATTTGTCTAGGATGGTTTAAATAATCATAAATAAAGGTCTTACAGGAATATTAAAATACTTATCTCTCTTAAACGCAATCCTTTATAAGCAATGGAACACTGTATTCAATGATTTTCACCATCTTCGATATATATAAACTATTACCAGCAATGAGCTCTATATTTTTCTAACGGTAATATTTGTAACTAACTGACCAAAGAGTTTAAATAAAATAGATACTTTTTATAAAACAACTTTACCAATACCATCTATATTATGAATCTGGCTGGTGAACTACAGAATCTATCGGGAAAAGGTTTTGTTTTATTTGGAAGAAACGGCTGTTCACCTAGTGGTGATTTTAAAAATGTGATACATTTCTATCAAATAAACTCATACTTTTTAATAGTAATAATTTTTTCTCTTCCATTATTAAAACCATACAGATATTATAATTTTACAGGTATAGCTGCATTCAGTGATTGTAAAGGGTAGCCAAGTACTCAAGTAAGAGGTTTCTCTGTGTGTTTAGTGTAAAGTTTGTGTTGTATTAAGAACTTACATTTGTTCAATATAGCAGTTAATTGATGTAGAGCACGTAAGTAAAATAAAATTATCATAGTCACATATAATTTTAAAAACAAAACGGGGTTTATTATTCGTATTTGTTGCACAGATTATACCCAAGGTTGTATTTATACGAGGTGTTCGTAAACTCGACGGCCAAACTGCACAGACAGTTTTATTGAATCAAAGGTAATAAAAAAATCCTGTACACTTACATCCTGCAAACTTTGCTAACACGATTAATTGCGTTAAATATTTTGACGTACAACCCTGGGAGAGCAAAGCTGTTCAATCTGCGTGTACGACAAATTGCATAGGAATTAGGTTAGCATTACTGCATATGTTATAATGGCAAGTATTTTCTGTGATGTAGGACCGTTAATGATAACCCCCAGAACGCATTTCCATTTCTAGATAGATTGGTGTTCTGTTTACTATTAATTGTGGTATGTTGTGCTTCCGTATTCTAAGATGTCAAGGTGTGCAATGTCGAGAAACTAGCTCCTATGCAACCTGTTGTACACGCATGTTTGCACAGCTTTGCTCTCCATACAACGTATGCCGAAACTTTGAACACAATTTAATGGTATTAGCATGGTTTGCCGGATACAAGTGTAGAGGGATTTTGTACTACTTTTGGTTAAAACAAACTATATATTCAGTTTGGGCGTTGAGTTTCCGAAAAACCTTGTATAAACCTATTTGAAACTTTATATTATGGCATGCAAATACATTATGTACAATTTGAAACTGGCTTACATATGAGTTTTTTTGTCTATAACATTACTAAAACACCTTGTACTAATTTATATATTCCTACCTTCAATTATATTTGTACCGACTTGGACAAGTACCTCATTAATAGAGATAGTTTCACTTTCTTAACAAATTTTTACTAAGATCTAATAACATATATTTTTAAAGATAAAGTAGGAGTTTTAGTCATTATTAAAATACTTGTTGATCTCTGTATGAACCAAATAAAAAAAAATGACAAAGAGAGGCTTATTTAAAATAGAGATCTCGTGGTTATAAAGGTTATTTCTATCTTGAAATGTATGTTGCAAAACACGATACATTTTTTGTAATAAGTTAAAATTTAGCTATTTGCATCTTATTAAAGGGCAATTTTCTAAGAAAGGGCATTTTATAAAATAAAAACGATCTATATTTTTCACCCAAAACTGAAAGTTTCATTGTTTTATTAGTGTTAATTTTTTAGGTATTAGTAAGATCAATCAAAAGTGACAGCTGCATGAATTCTGGAAAGTAAATCTAGTGACATTTTTTAGGTGTAAAATAAAGCCATTCATATGCAAATTCGACTGCACCTTTTATTCTATATACATACAAGCGAATGCGATTCCTTTATTTAAATCTCACTGTGATACTCATGTGTCTCTATATTAGTAAGTGTAAGTGGCAGCTATACTGAAACTGGCAGTAATATACGTACAACACCCATACTTCTCTAACACCCTACCAGCTAAATAAAAAAAAAGTCCACTCTAGCATTTGTTGGGGCCGTTCCGGGTCGCTCTTGACTATTACCCTCGCTTTAGGCTGCCTGCCGCACCCGGCGGTCAGCGGGTTTGCCCAACTACAACTTTGGTAGGCGCTCGTGAAGAAAACTATGCCAGTTTCACTGAACATTGCATTGTAGAAATGTTAAGGGTACTAATTGTACTTATTTATACTGTTGTTTTGTTACAGGGTGTGCTTTCCTGACCTACTTCAGTCGAGACAGTGCCATCAACGCCCAAAACGCTCTGCATGAGAAGCGCACTTTGCCAGGGGTAAGTAAGTTCTTTAAAGTTTTTATTTAAAAGTTGAAATGATACGTTTCAACACTAACGAATTTACTTAATTGCCTACCTGTGATTTTATAGATGGAATGTATCTACCACTTCTCATTAGAGACAACTATTGGCTAGTTATAAATATATTTACCAACCCATGTTTTAACTTTGGCTTCAGATAACATTTTGAAAAGTTTATATTTGGTAATTAATTAAAATAATTACATGAATGGTGGTATTAATTAATTTTTACAGGCAGGTGGTCAGCGAATGTATGTAATACTTTTTTAGTATTATAATTTTTTAACATAAACTGATGTTTCGGAACGTATTCTAGTCAATCAACTTAAATAAACAAAATTATTTTATTTTACAGGATTTTAAATACAAAAAATTGTGTTGGGTAGTTCAACGTATTAAACCACGGTACGGGCTTAGATAGCTATATTTTATTATAAGTAATTATTAGAAAAATATATAGCAATATGACAAAATTGATGTTGATGATTATTAAAATCAGATTTTATTAAATATAAAAAGTTATCCTTTAGTTTATTTTATTATTTTGCCTATGTTACGTTCATTATGAATATATTAACTCCAATTGTTTTATAATGCTTTAATATATGTCAACCGCTTAGGTGGCCGCGTGGTCTAACGTGCTACTCTTGCAGTAGAATAGACTGCCAAAGATGGGGAGATCGAGATTCGAATCTCGCTCATGTGTACTGAGATGGGTTTTTACCAAATTGTTTTACACTCTCCCTCCTCACAAACTTGGGTACATTTCCTATTAATATAATCTCTCTATTCCCTAAAATCATTAGCGTAAATAATATGTAAACTTACATAGCATGAAAGGGTAGTAAGACAGGGTGATATATATATATATATATATATATATGTCCATTTAATACAATTTTTTATTGGGGTTTAAGAAAAATAAGAGTAAAGTGTACAATTATTATCATATAAATAAATTTTGTTCAAACAATCTATAAATCAAGCAATTTAAGATAATTAATTTTCAAAGATTTGATAATTTAAAAAAAATGCCAACAGTTGAGTGGACTAGATATCTCTTTTTGTCTTACTTTATAACGTCCTACTCGACTGCTGAGGACGGGGAGATCGAGGTTCGAATCTCGGTCGGGTGAACTGGGGTGGTTTTTCCTAAATGGTTTTCCACTCTCCTTCCACGCAAATGCGGGTTCACTTCCTCTAATTCAACCTTCCCAATTTCTAATCCATTAGAGTAATTAGTACTTAGAGCGTATAACCCGAACGGGTAGTAAGACGCGGTGCTAAATATTATTATTATTATTATTATTATAACGTCCTAGCTTAAATAAATAGCAAATGCATATCATAAAAAACTTCTTTATGTGACCTCTGTCTACATATTAGTATTTAATAGTAGACTTGTAGTACTAGTTAACAGCTATTGTGCATATGGTGTGCGATATTAAATTAATATATATTTTTGATCGTATAATCCGAATCTGTCTTCGAAAATACTCTGTCACGTAAGGTTTTTAAGATGTTTGAGATTTTTACTATTTATTTTTTTAGATTTTTATGTTGTTTGTGTTATCTTTTTTTCTCATGAATTATCACTGACTATGCTGGTTGCACTCTGTATTTGGATGCAATATATGATGGAAGAAGTTCTAAAAATAGTCACTAGAGGACAGGGCAATTTAGTTGAGGTGGAATGGTACTGCCATTGGCCGTTAGAGGTGACTCAGCTAGCCACGCTAGGCCTTTTGTTTAGTGCGTGTTGAAAATTGGATGGTTTTAGTCACTTTGTAAATTTATTGATACCTTAGTTTGTGGTATTGTGTGTTTTTGCTTTTCCTGTGTGAACTAGTGAGACGTTCTGATATTTTTAGATTATAGTTAGGACAGTGTTCTTAACGTAATGGCAACTGCCAAACTTCGTGGTTGTGTAAACCACCCCAATAACTTTTGCTATGTATGGGGTAAGTTCACTACGAAAACCCAAAGAAAGCCAATCACTGACTTAGTTAAAAAAAAGGTTTATAAACTGTCCTTTGATTGTGCTCTTGGAGCTCAGATAAACCCTTTGTGCCTCATATTGCTTGCATAGCCTGCACAACTAAACTTATGGAATGGATGAAAGGAAACCGCCAAGCTATGCCATTTTCTGTTCCAATGATTTGGTGCAAGCCAAACGATCATATGGACTGTTATTTTTGCCTGACAAATATTGCAGGGTATTCCAGTAAAACTAAACATACAATTAAATATACTAATATTTCTTCAGTTCATATTCCTGTTCCTCATGGGGAAGGTCCGCCTGTTCGTGCTTGTCACTTGCAAACCACTGCATCAGAATCATCAGAAGAAAGTGAATCAGAAGATGTACGACCTTTGGAAGAATACATCCCTGAAATTCATGACAGATCACCTCACCTCATAGAACAAAAGGAACTGAACGATTTGGTCCGTGATTTGAAACTTTCCGAACAGTAAGCTGAACTGTTGGGTTCTAAACTGAGACAATTGAACCTTCTAGAGCAAGTTACAAAGATTTCAAGTTTTAGAATAAGAAATAGCGGTTTGTTTGGATATTTTGAAATGAAGAAACCAATATGTGTGTGCACAGACGTGAATGGTTTGATGATGGAGTTGGGTGTTAAACATAATCTACATGAGTGGATAATATTCATTAATTCATCTAAAACAAGCTTAAAAGCAGAGCTGGTGACCTAGTGGTCTAGGGGTAAGGTGTTGGACTTCTGTGCTAGCGTCCGGGGTTCAATCCTCGGTACTGGCGCATATATATCTGATCGCCAAATCTTTCCTTCACCTCTGACAAGACTTTTATTAATCACAACTTGTGAATGTGAGGAATGCCAGGCCTCCACCGTGGTTCGGATTTCACATTAAACTGTAGGTCCTCCATTTCATCTCACAATTACCCTACCATTACACATTAGCGTAAGTGCGTATAACCCGAACGGGTAGTAAGACGCGGTGCTAATAATAATAATAATAATAATAATAATAATAATAATAATAAAAGCAGAGAAATTGCATAGTGACAACAAACTTCCATCATTGCCTTTGGTGCACGGTGGACATGAGGGGAACTTACTAAAGTATGGCTTTGCTGATAGAGGGAATCAAATATACAGATTATGCGTGTCAAATATGATGTTATTTAAAAAATGTTGCACTGCTTACAGGCTTACAGGGTGAATTCACAAAATACTGTTTTTTTTAGTGCTTGTGAGACAGCCGGGACACCAAGAACCACTACAATGTTAAGGAATGGCCTATGAGGAAATTATACATTGTTGAAAAGGAAAATGTGAAATTTACTCCATTGGTTGAGCCGAGTAAAGTAATTTTGCCTCCGCTTCATATAAAGTTAGGTTTGGTGAAGAATTTTGTAAAACCTCATAATAAAGAAGGTCAGGCCTTTAATAATTAAAAAAAAGCTTCCCAATTTGAGTGAAGCAAAGCTAATGTTGAAATATCCTATCTTTGATGCTAATCTTACAAATATCGAGTTAGCTGCTTGGTCCTCTTCCAAAGCCCGTTGTTTACGGCTCTTTGGGTAACAGAAGAGACGATAAATATGTTTCCATAGGCCTAGTGAGTGGTCTATTGGACAACTACAATAACATGGGGTGTAGAGTGTCACTAAAAATTCACTTTTTACACTCGAATCTTGGCTTTTCCCAGCAAATTGTGGTGCTGTTAGTGACGAACAGGGTGAACGCTTTTACCAAAATATCCTGACCATGGAGCATCGTTACCAAGAACACTGGAACCTTTCGATTATGAGCGATTACTGTTAGTTTCTTTTTAGGGAGACTGATGAAACACTTTACAAAAGAAAAGCATCGTCATCCCAATTTGTCAAAGAAAAATGACATTAAACCTTGTAAACATTAATATCATGACTTAATGTGGATTATTTTAGTGCTTTTTGATGGTTAAAATTAGTTTTCTACGTGATCAAGAAAACATAGATGAGTTCTGAGGGCAATATTTTGTTCGTATTTAAAATAGTAAATAGTTGCTAATGTCGTATTATTGTCTTTGTATTAGTGCTGTGTATCTTGAAAACGTAACTTAAAAGAGAGAATCTGATTTTTCCACTGAATTCAGCAGCCTAAAATTAGTTTTATCCATCCATTTACAAACCAGATACAGAAAAAAAAAGTTTCGATTTGCTTACCAGTGTAATTAAATTTATAGGGCACATCATACCCAACACAAAAATAATGTTTGGTTTCAAAAAACCTAGAAATAATTTAGAAACAACCATTTAAGTTATTTGGACCTTAGATATTTCAAAATTAAAATCATACTAAAAATGAACCATTTAGAACACATGTATAAGCATTTGTAAACGTTAAAGTAGATTTTGTTAATTTAAGAAGTGAGATAAAGTTTTTCATACAGAGATTCAAATATAGTTATTATTAATGTTGGCTAGCTAAAAATATTATTTGAAAATTTTCCCTGCGTTTAATTATGTACTAGAACATCTTGTTTATTTAATTTGCATCTGAAAGTTGATTGTTTTATACATATTATATATATGTTATTCAAGTATGATTCAGTGCTGTGATTGTGACGTTTCAATAACCCAGTACTCTTTTAGATATAAAAATAATTAAGGCAGAAATGATGTAAAAACAAGCTCTAAGGTCAAAAGAAATCATCTTAGTCAACTTGAAATTCAGAGACTGAATTTATAATTAAAGGGTTCTTCTTGACGTTCTTTGAACTGAATATCGCCAACGCCATCAGAAAACGTCAACTTTTAAAGTAAATATTTTGAAGAGGTGAAAATATAAATGGTGCGTGAGATAAATTTATAGAGCAATATTTTTGACAGGGGCATGCACAAGGGGTCAGTGGGGATAAAATAAAGGTGATAAGAAGAGGTTAGATTGCGGTAAAAAAAAGGAACGACGAAAGGCTCTGGTGAAGCTCGCAACAGTAAGGAGAGGACTAAGAGTGTGACGTGCGCAGATTCATCGTGGGTCTCAGAAGAGTGTTTGACTTTAGGTTTTTCGTCATCTAGAGGATTCTTCATCCTTTTTTTTTTCTTCTCCTCTATCTTTCTCTTTTTCTTCCATCTCACCTACACATTAAGCTCTACGGTCAATACACTTCCTTCTCACCTACTCACCAAAGATTCTCATGAAACTTTCACCCCTTCTCTCCAACGTCTATACTCTCTTCTTCTATACAATGCCACGGCGGAGCAAAGCGCTAAAGTAAGATTTAATAGACGCACACTACGATACTCATAAAGCAGGCTTAAAGTTCTGTGTCATCAAAGGGGTATGAACTCGGTAATAATTGCAGAATAGGGCTGCAATATTACTTAAAGTGAAATTGTTAAGGACTTCCGTGAATTTATCTCTTCCATTAAGGTAATATATTAAAGCTTTTTATTTTCTTTCACGGCTTATTAAGTATATAGAATAACTTATAGCACACAGTTTAAAAATATTAAATATTATAAAATTTTCTCTAAACTAAAAACGACTTAGATACTTTTTTTTTAGTATTTAATAAATTGTATTTTCTGTCTAACAAAAAAACCATTCAGTATATTATAAGAATATAAATTTTGAAAAGTGAACTCTACTAAACAGTGATGATGGAAATGTTTCTAACTTGTTTCTCTGCGAGTCTTCATTCCTACAACTATCATTGTTTTTATTTTTCCATGTTAAACCTCCCAGAAAAAGTTTTCAGCATGCCCAAGTTGTTTTAAAAACTAAATGTCTTGGAAGTAATTTTTTTCCCCTTCGGTACACGCTAGAGGATTTTTGGCTTATGTGGTAACATATTATCGTGAAAGCTCAAAGATATTTTATTTTATAAAATAAAATAAAAAGAATATAAGAGAAAAAAAAAAAGGAAATCGTAGATGTTATTAATATTAGAAAATAATTTAGTAAAATGGGGAAAATGAGATTCGGAAGAATAAGAACAGTATATGATAAGGAAATTTGTTTAGACTTCTAGTAGGATGCAGCTTACAGGGGGTTTGAAACCACGTGTAAAATTTGATAAAGTGTCTGCGAGTGAAACATGTAGGCGAATTTTTCTGTCCCTAAAACTGCTCTGGCTGAAAGATAAAACATTATGCTAGACTTGTTAGCTACTATTTTTACCAAACGAGTTTTATTTTAGTTGGCATTTCCAAGGGCTTTTAGTAATGGACGCATTCGGCTGTTACGTTCGGAGATACTACTTAAAACGTTCTTTTTTTTTTGTCTAACAATAGTGAAGATTTATCGGGTAGGTAATCTTAAAACAAAAATAGTAGTTCTGGCTATTTAAAGATAAAACCATTAATGGTATGGTCTGTAAGATAAATAGAAAATAGCATTCACAGTACTTTGGAATATTAGATGGTGTGGTTAGTAAAGTTATTAATAATTGCAAATCTACAAATAATACTCGATAATACACCATTAGGAGATGACTATTTATATTAGCATACAATAAATATATTTCAATTAAATTGAATTGTTTTTAATTAAAAAACAGGTTTTGTTTTTATTTACCAGCTAATCAAATTACACATAATTTAAAATACTGGTTCGTTACCTGAATTAGCTGACAACTTCATCGGTGGATACGTGGACTAAAAGGTTGAATGGGGGATTAATGGACGTTTGAATCCGATTGTATGTACATACCTCAAACCTCAAATTCGTCTCGTCTGGTTTGACGATAATGAGTAAATTAGGGTTTGAATCTCGGCCAGTGACGCTGCAGGTTTTTCCCTTAGTGGTTTCTCACTCTGCCTACACGCAAATGGGGATATTTTTCCTACCTTTAAATCACCTGCCCCATGAGTGTGTGTGTGTGTGTGTGTGTGTGAATATCCTGGTAGTGAGATATGGTACAAATAAAAATAAGATTGTCATTTTATTTTTATTGTACTTTGTATTAGTATTTAATTTATCTGTATATTACTTTAGCACTTCTATCTGACTAGACGTACACTTACAAATGTGGTTTTACATAAGCTTATATAGGGCTGGTGATGTAATTTCTAACAGAATACATCTTTTATGAAGTTCATGTCAAACATTTTTTTAAAAATATATTTATTTGAAAACTTAGAACAATCAATTTCTCTTATTTACCAAACTGTCCTAAACTCAACGAGAAGTCCGTTAGTTGGCACAGTGATCAGGAAACTCTAACACATGCCTCTAACGAGCAGCTTCAATTAACTATTTAAATTTCTTCCTTCAAAGGAAAAACAATCGTTTCACGGAGAAACTTTCCCTCTTTTAGACGCGAGTATCATTTCCTCCATACTGGAAACCCTGCTGATCATCGCGTATCGTCCGGACAGACGCCCGTCTGATGCTCTAATCAAAATAACTAGGCTGGCTGTATGTAGCTGGTAGAGCTCATGATAGGATGGTTCAGGGTACTAGAGTTAAGGTAATTGTTTTTGTAGTTTGTATTGCAAATAATTGTTTTATCAAAAATAAATAAAATATTGCTCCAGTAGAAACATAAATTTTAATTTTATACACAAAGTAATTTCAATAATTGTCATGAACATATTAGCATTTGATGAAAAACCTTTTTAATTAAAGCAACTAACTAAACTAAAAAATGTACCGACCTGTATTTTTCAGTCTGCTCTATCAGAATATATGACAACATTGCGAGTTTCAATAAAAATCAGAGAAGTTGAACTTATTTCATTGATGCACATCGACTATAATGAACCAAGTAAGAATATAGAATACTAGCTACGCTAAAGCGTAGTTTTAAAGTATGCTTTAATATTCTTATAATATTCTTTAATATTCTTTAATATTTGATCTTGGTTGGTGCCCATAGTATTTAGTTTTCTTCTGTAAGTTAGTCCTTAGATTATATTATTTTTTATATTCAAATAATACCATTACTGACCATAGAATTGCTTTTGAATGTAGCTCATCTAGACTGGTTTTATGTTTTGACAGGGAGGTCAGGAAGTTACTCCCGTTTGGGTAAACTTTCTTTAAAATAGAAAAACAATTTTCTGCTCTCCATGCAAATGTTGTTACGTTTTCAAATATATTACCTTCCATATACATACCCCATGTGTGTAATTAAAATTATGAGTAGTTGAGACAGGTAGTGAAAAGGATGTGTGAAAACATTGTCATTTAGTTTCGGTATTAAGTGAAACAGTTTGTGTCAGTCATGAGTTTATATACATTTTTATTCAGAGAGTAAACCTTAAACAACCAATTATTTTTAATATATTTATTATTTATCATAACATGATTGGCATAGATAGCTGGTACCTTATAAAGAAGCTGTCCCATCTCTGGTGAACACATTTCTTTGGCAGTTAAAAAAAAAGCAAAACTCGCGAATTAATTCAAAAATAAAATCTTCTCCTGACAACTGAGTTACGCTTCTTTACGCTACCTAATCATTATGCTTCCCATTTTAGTACCACCCCCCTCCCCACTCTCCCCAAACGCTTTATACCCTCCTTCCTCCACGAGTTGAATGGACTTTTAAGCAGTAATGCTTAATGGCGCGGATCCATCTTTTTTCGTAATTGCTCATTAAACATTTTGTGACGCTCTATTTACGTAGTACATTCTACCCTGTGTTCGTTCTCCATTCGCTGTAAAACAGGCCCTTGGTGTAAAATAATATTCCTAGTACTCTTCTCATTTACGACGTTCACAGTTTAGTGTTTGTTTTTCGTTCCCACCTCCACCTTCTCTTCTCTCCCCGGAGGGGATTTAATATTAGAAACGGGTCAGTAGACGGCCACGTAAGAATTTTGCAAATTTTTAAGTCATTTTATATATCCGAATGCGTACTTAACACCCTCATAACAACTTTTCTTTGAATAAATAATTCATAACTACAATAAAATATTATTGTGATGGAGATTAAAGTAGATTAGCCATAATATTTAATGGTAGTTTTTAACTATTAATGAACTACCTACCTCGATGGCCGAATGATCTTTGGAAGGGATGAGAAAACTTACACGAGAGCCAAATTTAAAAAAATTAAAAAAATTGGTGGCAAATACTTTTATTTGTCAATTTTTCTTTGAAATATCTTTAAAAAAAATCATACACACACTTAATAGAGTGACACGAGTTAAGTTTAAATACTTTAGAACTTGAGAGTGCCAAACAATCTTAAGTACCTTAGTGGCTTAGTATGATTCTAAGCTCGTTCTTAAGATCTACCTACATGTCTGGGTGTGAGATGGGTGAAACTGGGAATGAGCTTCCAGAACGGAACACGAGACAACACACTCAATATATTTATACCGAGGGCTGTCCCATCCCTGATATAAGGCAATAGAATGGACTGACGATTCGATATTATCGGGGTTCGAATCCCAGTCGGGAGTGTTGGAGTTAATTTTTTAACTCTACTTTCAGGAAAATGCAGTTGGACCTAACTTAAATTAAACCTTCCTTAGCCACATTAGAGTAATTGGTTCATACATGTACAATCTAAACGGGACAATCAAAAATCAAATAAACTACTCGTATTAATGTATTTTTCTTCTGTGTTTTAGATGCTAGTAATGCTAATATTCAAATGTTCACCTGTATTTCCTTTCAAGTTGGTTTTACTTTAATCCACACACAAATATTATCTATGTAACCTACCTGCCTATATTCATTTAAAGAGAAAAAAACGCTTAAGTGGCTGTACGATCTAAGGAAGCTCTCTCGTGTTAGGCTGACCTGCTCTTGATGGGGATATCGGGGTTATAATCTAGGATGGGTCTATTCAGGGGGACTTTTCCTTAAATTGTTTACCACACCTTTCTACGCATATTCATCTAGATTACCTTTATTATGATTCTTTACCTATCCCTCTAAAATTAGAGTAATTATATATGCGTATAATTTGATCAGGTAATAAGTTGAAACAAATTAGAAACCACGTAATTAATATTAGTCCATATTTACACTTATTATTGTTATTATTATTAGCACCGCGTCTTACTACCCACTCGGGTTATACGCACTTACGCTAATGTATAAGGGTAGGGTGATTGTGAGATGAAATGGAGGACCTATACTTTAACGTGGGATCCGAACCACGATGGAGGCCTGGCATTCCCCACATGCACAAATTGTGATTAATACACGGCTTGTCAGAGGTGAAGAAAGGGTTTGGCAATCAGATAAATCCGTTCCGGGACCGAGGATTGACCCCCACACCCCCAGCACAGAAATCTTGACACCTTACTCGTATACCGCCAGGTAACCTATTTACACTAATGTCATAGGTGTTATCAAGATAGAATTTACAAGAAGATAGCTTAATTTAAGGGAAGGAATAGTTTCAATGTATTTATAAATAACCACATAAGTAAACCCAGGCTATATTCTAAGCCTGACGACCTCTTCCCCATCAAACCGGCCTAGACAGGACTGGCGCATTTATCCCTATGTGCACCAGCGTAAGAAAATGAATGTAAATAATACTCGTTTCCTGCTAATTTTTCCCAGTCACTTATTGGGATTTGTCACATTATGTTTGTAAGAGAGACCAAGACACTTGTATCATACATGGTGAATATTATAATTATTTAAGTCTACTAGCGGGTTTCTTAATCGAAAATAAAGACGATCATAAGTGATCGATCACTTGGATCTGACACCGTAGCACTCTTGTCAACGGCAAAATATAATACAGTAATCATATTTATTAGTAAACATTTTAAATCTACCAAATAATATGGCATTAATAAAATGAATATTTTACTATTGTTTAATTTTTTTTTATTAGTATCTAAATTATTCTAACTTAAGGGGAGGAAAAAAATAATAAGAATAGCAAATAAATAATATAAATAAATATTTACACATGTAGGACTAACTTGTAAAATTTTCTTACAAATTTAATAAATAATGTAAGTTAACATAATTTAAATAAGAATCGAAATATTATTTTGGGGCGTAGTGAACTTTCATTTACATTAGTGCTATATAGTATATACATATTGATTTAATATTAGCAAAGTCAATGAAATTACTATGTTTTTATGTACACCCCGTTTACTCTGAAAGGTAACAGTTTAACCTTGACCGATAAAAGAATAGCCTAATCTAATTCGTTACACCATACTGTAACCTGTCAAGGTAAGAATGTTAAGTTTCAGGTTAAACTGATTTTATATATTCAGATAACTAAGTTTTAAATTAAAAAATATTCAGCTTAAATCTACGTTATTTAGCTGGGTCTTATTAATCAAAACAGCCTATTGTTCCTGAAAATGTATATTATATGATGTGACGTGTTATCAGCAGCATTTTCCTAGTGGCTCTAACTGTTATATTACATCGCACAAGGTATTTTTTGATAGGTAGGCCGGGGCTATAATTCTAACCGGGGAAAATCGAAATATTTTCCCCAAAAAAGTTGTGTTGACAACCCTTTTCCGGTGAGTTTTGGTGACAAATGAATACAGCATGATCTGTTTAAAGGGGTGCCTTGAAAATTAATAGATACATTATTAAAATATATAGTATTTTTAGAAAAAATTAATTTGTGCAAATAAAAGTTTTTTTTCAACAACTTTTGTATGGTAAATTACACAAAAAGGCTCAGAATATCTAATAATAAAACAAAACGTTATTTTATTTACAAGATATTCTTGACCCTTCTGATGTGTAAATTATTTTGTAGTACATATAGTAACATTCAAACAGTTTTATCTTAGTTCTTCATTTTTTAAGTATTCACTATATATAGTTCTTTAGAAAATACCTTTCTTTGTTTGGATGGGGCATTCTATAGCTTCTGTCTATTTCCTTCCCGAAGAGGCTGTACTTCCGGACCGTTATCTTTTCCCAGGGCCATTGGAAATGGGTTTTAAGCTCGGTGGCTCGGCCCTTCTAATCTTAATTACTATCCCATCTCGCGGCGAAATGGCCCGCCTAAAAAAATTCAGGCTCTTACTTGAGCTTGTGGAAAACAATTATTCGTTTGGGTTCCCCACGTGCCCATTACGGAGCAGAAGAAAGCAATATTGGCCGCAACAGACCAACCAAACTTTTAGTGCGAAAGCTCTGTGAATTATTTTATTTTAGAAGCGCTTGAAACTTTAGTTTACACCTTGGAATACAAATTGTAGTTACTCGTCTGCGATTTAGGTGGGCACATATTATTTATTATGTGATTATTATTAGCACCGCGTCTTACTACCCGTTCGGGTTATACACACTTACGCTAATGTGTATTGGGTAGGGTGATTGTGAGATGAAATGGAGGACCTACAATTTAATGGGGAATCCGAACCACGGTGGAGGCCTGGCATTCCCCACATTCACAAGATGTTTTGTCAGAGGTGAAGGAAGGGTTTGGTAATCAGATAAATCTGTGCTGGGACCAAGGATTGAGCCCCGGACTCCCAGCACAGAAGTCCGACACCTTACCCCTAGACCACCAGGTCACCCACAGTTAGATATATAACACTATATTTTAAATGCAAATCTGAAACGTATCAGTGGTCACGGAGAATAAATTTAAGGGCCATCTAATCTATTCACCGGTAGTCGGGAAATTTGGGATTTGAATGTAGGCTGGGTCTATCGATAACATTTCTTCCTGTGTGGTTTTCACTCTTCCTTGACCTAAATTAGGGTTCATTTCCTATGAATACCCACTTTCTCATCTCTAAACTGATATTGTAATTAATGTGCGTTTAGACAGGACACCTAATATGACGCGCTGGATAGAAG
The DNA here is from genome assembly GCA_902151425.1 of Timema shepardi. NCBI lineage: Eukaryota > Metazoa > Arthropoda > Insecta > Phasmatodea > Timematidae > Timema > Timema shepardi. The sequence continues at coordinate 122,683 of CABFVX010000251.1, read as the reverse complement.
AAAACAATAAAAAACATTAAACGTTGTAATATTATTTAGACTTCTTGATAAAGCGGAATAAATTATTAGTGCCGACTACTGTAGTACTTAGTTAATGACGCACTATTAATGTGCTAGTGAATTAATGTTTACTTTGGTGACCTGGTGGTCTAGGAATAAGGTGTCGGACTTCTGTGCTAGGGGTTCGGGGTTCAATCCTCGGTCCCGGTATGGATTTATCTGATTACCAAACCCTTTCTTCACCTCTGACAAGAAATGTATTAATCATTTATGAATGTGGGGAATGTCGGGCCTCCACCGTGGTTCGGATTCCACGTTAAACTGTAGGTCCTCTATTTCATCTCGCAATCACCCTACCATTACACATTAGCATAAGTGCGTACAACCCGAACTGGTAGTAAGACGCAAGGCCATTAATAATAATGTTTACTTTAACCTTTAATTTTATTGATGAATATAACCTAAACCGGAATTAACATGATGGTTTTTTTTAAATTTGCTATTGTTAATTATTTAATTATACTTCGATTAATAATGAAGCGCCTTTTCCACTCATCAGCAGAAGTGTCGTGTCAAGGTTACAAAACAAGAGAATAGGATAGGTAATAAAGTGTCAAAGAGTAAGAAAATATGAAAGTCCATATTAAGTTTAATTACCAACAGTCTTAACAACAAAAACAGGAAGTAGTTAATCTGCTAGGATTAAATAAGTGAAATAAAAAATACAGTTAGGTCGAATAGCTACTCCAAATGAGATGCTGGATAAATTAATCAACCATTACATTGCCCAGACCTCCAACCAAGTTTAGAAGTATTAAAAAACTTATTTCCTAAACTAGGTTTCGAGATTATTTTTAAAACAAAGGATCAATAATCATCTAAACCTCAATGAGGCGGACCTGGATGGGTAATACAACATTGCAACAAAGTAAGTTTGTTGCAACTAACCACCAAAGGCGTGGGAAGGAACCTGCCACAACATATATAAACTAAAACAAACTAGTCCCAGGGCTGTGAGCTATACGAGTTGAATCGACACGCTAGGGGACCAGGGAGGGGGAGCCTTCCAGCATGTTATCCAAAGGCGTACAAGTAATATGTGCCGGGTAGAACGTTGTAGAGTGGGGTGACGTCACATGCGCCCAGACGGGCTTGAACCCAACCCCCTCTGAGCAGTCAGCTGTTGAGTGTTGTGCAGGTCGGAGTCGAAAGGAGACCACTCACTGCTTGCCCACGTTGTTCTTCCGACATAGTTCCCATCCAATGGAATGGTATGTAACTCAATTATTTCGGTTTTATTTCATGTTGTATTTAATCATTAATTCAAACAGGTGCAATTGTATGGACTAGGACTAGTAGCCCGCAAAAATTATACTATGCCTTTCCTATTTCAAAGCCTATCAGAGGCTTTTTTTTGTTTGTTTTTTTAAGAACTGTACCATTACCTTTATACACACACATACATGTGAGATAATGTGATTTTTTTTCCGGTATAACCATTTTGAAAATTATTCACTTTATTTTATTTACTTGAATATATTTAAAGATCAGTTTTAGGTTCTTAGGCTTATAAATTTGAATTGTTTCAGTAACCTTATTTCACTTAGCACTACGACTTCTTATTGTACTAGAAGTCCTGGATTTAGTTTCTGGCATGACCAGAAAATGTACAAATTGTTAAACTTGATGTTTTCCCAATAACAATGATGACCTTGTTGGTAGGGGCAAGTCAAGTAAAGGAAAATTAGAGAACATTATTTTTACAGTGGTTAATAAGCCATTCAAATTCAACCTAGCTTTGTTAAGTGCCTGCCACCAACATTATTACTCGCACTGGTGAGTATGCAGGCAAAGGTGTCAGTCTCGTTTTTTCTAGTTTTTTTTTTGTAACGAAAGATATGATTCATAATGTCTGCCCGGTGCCCGGTTTACTAAATATTTTAACGCTCTCCTATCACACAAATGAGGGGGAAGGCCTACCTCGTTTAGATTCTAACATATCTACTCTATTAGTGTATAGACATGTGAATAACCAGGAAATGTAATAAGACATGGTGCACATAAAAAAATCTATTTTATATATAATTCTAATATTGTAGAACTGTTTATTTTAGCACTGTTAAAATAATTTAGTGGAAACGTTTTCTAAGATTCGCATACGACTTTGCGTGAAACACCTTTTAAACAGAGCGTTAACCCTTACGTTATCTTTATGAACCCATTCCACCTCGCATCACAAAACCGAATACTTTTGCCTAAAGTAAAAGTGCCAAGCCTCCAAATAAACTTGTTTGAGAAACGGACAAGTGGTTCGGTGCTTAGCTTAGGTTTATTACAAGGCGCCATCAATGCCGGTAGACTGTAACTATGGTACATCTCGTAATAAAAAGAAGAAAATGAACAGTAAGAAAACACTAGCCTTTGTAGGTATGTCTTGGTCGTCTCAACTTTTTGTTTCCGTGAAAGCTGCAATTTATGCACGTCATTTCAAGTATATTTCAATTTGAATTATGCGCTGGTTATCTTTCAATCAGGGTTATAAGAGGTCGTACGTAATCCTACACATTATCTCACTATGTTTACTAAGCTAATATTTTCACGGTTACCCATTTTACTGTGATCAATTGACAGCCATTTGCCAAAGTATTATGTTTGATCTGAAGGGAAGCTAGCGTGCAAGTCAGGTGTTGATGAAACAGTTGGCTAAAAAGTACACAACAATAATTATTATTATAATACCAGATGTAATGGTCAAATGGCTTAAGGTACCACTGTTGCAATAGACTGGAGTGTCAATTATGGGTGACGGGAGGGGGGGGGGATTGAGATTTTAATCCCGTTTGGATAAATCAACGATGTATTTTCCTGTATGGATTCCCAATTTACCTCCATGCAAATTTGGGTTTAGTATCTCTAAATCTTACCGTCTTCATTTCTAGCCCATTAGTTTAAATATGCACATAGCCCGAACGGGTAATAGAACGTAGTTAAAAAAAAGCTAGTAAAATAACAACAAATTCTTCCAAATGTAACAAATCATTTGTAGATATACATTCAAGCATTAAATTAGTAATGAGATATCAGCCATGTGAAATTTAACTCTGACCCAACTGGGCTTTTAAAATTAATATCTAGAGGTAAGATGATCAATGTCTGAATCCCACCTCCTCACCAAAGTGAAAGTGGGAAAATGATAAGTTTGAATGGAGCACCTACTTCATTGTTAAAAATAACAACTACTATAAAGTCTTGGAAAAAAAAGGTATAGTGCACCGCAAATACTTTCTTTATTCTTTATCTAAAAATATAAGCATATTCTTAAAAATCTCAAGGATTGTGAAACGAGTTAATATAAATTTTTCATGAACACGGGTGAAATAAAGAACACCACATTCCACAAAATAGGATTAATGAAATAATATACCGTCCTCTTTTACAGAAACGTCGAGGAAAAAAGTAACATCTCTGTTCATCAAAGAATATAACAATCAACTACCGATTTCAGAGACCTTAATCTAAAATATATATATTTGCAAATATCTCGGAAACTAGTTGTCTAAAAAAATATTTATTTCAAATAAAAGTTTTTATATTTAATAGTACTACCACTTTACAATAAAATGTTGTTCAATAGCTCAAATAGTTGCGTAGATATGGCCAGAACTGAACATTTCAACATATGCAAGGTACCCTCAAATTCATTTTAATGGGGAAATAAGAATGGCCCTGTCCACACTGACAAATTGTATATTTGACCACAAAAACGTGGGCATGTGTAACGAATATTTAAATAATGTTTCAAAACTGTTTTAGGCATCTGCCCACATACAGAAATAAATGTATGCGGGAAAATGTCTCACTGCATTTGTATTCCGTAGTGGATTAAAAAAAACCATACATTTGCTCAATACATGCTCGCGTGGACGGCCGTGGCAGGCGGAAGTATGTTCATTAACAAAACATGCCGTCCTTAATTAATCGCAAATCAGTTTTGCTAGAGAGGGTTGATAGAAGCTTCTCATTGATATACAGGTAAAAAGATGTATAATTTTCCTTCTGGTTGCTTTAATATAAAAATAAGATCCATCCTAGTCGATGTTGGCTATCCGCGTCCCCAGGCACCTCCCCCCCTCCCACCCTCTTTCCACCCTTGTATAACCTTCTACCAGGATGATAAAGACTCTAAAGAGCTGGCTTTCAAATACACCTCAATGTCGAATTATCTTATTTTTAAATTATGAAAATAAAAAGAATACGAAATAAACAAAAGATAATAATACTGGATATTCTCTCAATGAATAAATGTATTATCTTATTCAAGTTTTTAAATGAAGGCTGTAGAGTGATAATTTTTATTTATTTTCGTCTGCACATTATTATATTTTTAACTTATATGTGTTCAAATATTTCCTTGGGGAAATCTCTTTCTTTACTAATCCAAATTTTCACTTAATCCGGGTGACCTCTCCCCCAATTGATCCGGATTAGGTTAGACCTACACTAGCACCAACTAGACTGGCTAACCTGACACAACTGTTAATATTACCGACATCGGTCGGATTCAAACATGTTTGTTTTTCCTACTCAGTCCGTTCCCACAAGTCACAGTTTCTTTCCGAACTCAATAAGTGTTTGGAAGCTGTTAGTATTTTTTCAGGTTTCCTTCAATCGCTCCTAAAATATACTGATAGGTGTTTATGGTCACCCTACGATATTCCTTAAACTTTTCCGTAACGACAACCACGTGGTGAAATAATCACTTTCACTCATCTACTCATTACAACAGTGCCCCACGTCCTTTTTCGCTCACTAGTAATTTTCAAACATAAATTAATATCACACTGAGGTTCAATATATGTAACCAGCAGTTACTTCACTCAGAGATAGTTAAACCATTATGTTTTTTTCATTTTGGACACAGCCCACATATAAATGCCCAGGATATTTGTATGCGGCTCTCACAAACACAAGTGCAAATGCCCAGTGCATTTGTTTGGCGGATATTTGTGGGTGGGCATTTGTTTGCAGACACTTGTATACTGCCAGTGTGTGTAAGTGTGAATTGGACTTAATGTTAAGCAATGCAATCATACTTGTTAGAGCGGATCTTGAGAATATATATATTTCTTATAGTTTTTATAATCAGTAAAATACTTTTAATTTTAGCGTTCGATATTTATTTCCAAAATACACCTTAGGGGGCCTTATGTAAAACCTAGATACCAAGTTTCAGTCCAATTTGTCAAATGGTTTAGGCTCTGGTCTGAAATACAGACACACATACTGACAGACAGATGATGTCGCGAAAAACACTTTTTTTTTAAATTTCAAGGTGCTATAAAACATCGACATTTATAAATAGCTCGCTTTCGATTTTTTTTTTTTTTTGACCACATTACTTCTCCTTCCTATGGGTCGACCAAAAGTAAAAACTGGATCGCAATCAGTTAAACTGTTTCATATAAATAGTTAACAGACAGACATAAAGACTAATAATATGTTTTATAAGCTGTAGAAATGAGTGATTATTAATATTAATCTCAACCTGAGATAATGTTGAGAGTTTTTAAAACTTACAAGTAATAGTTTGTTAGTTAAAATAGTGGTCAGTCCGTTTTTTTGGAGAGTGTATCTTTACGTGAACTTTATTAACCGACTTAATACATAATCACCTAACTGGCTTAGTTTTAGAACAGACACAACACCCAGTTCCCTAGACATTAATTGATCAGTTTGAGAATTATAAGTTTACTCTTATGGTTTAAACGGAAATATTATAACTATCGGTGGACAAAGGCATCAATCTCACGTCATCTCGTCAGGCATGGAGTCAGGGGGAGGGGGAAGTCAAAGCTCAGTTGACCCCCCTGTGAAAGTTAGAAAATTAATACAAAAATCAAAATAAAAGTTCAAATTTTATAAACACAGATAAATTGTACAATATTTTGTCTTTTAGCTCTCAGACACCTCTTAAGCCGGATCCACACGTGCGTTATTCTTCCACGTTTATTCAATTCTCGATATGACACACGTAAGAGTGGAAAAAATATTCATTTTCATGTACTAATATTTGTCATGCATACTGACTAACGTACATTGTTCCGCATAGAGACGGTATACCACCACGCATTAAAGAAGATTAATAATCGCCAGAGAGCAGTTCATCCACGAATACCGAATATAGAGTATGTGTGGACAGAAGAGCTGTGGAACTATGGGGGACTCTACCACCCTGGAAATAATTTGCCCCTCCCTGGAATAAATCCCCCCCCCTTAATATATTTCAAATCTTCTGATATTATCGAATATGAAGCTGAAATATGGGCTTGAATCAAACTCCAAATGACTTCCATATGCATTCTATTGTCAGAAATTTGCCGGAGAGGGTCGCTCTAAATAACTACTAGACTAGAGGCATCTAACTGGCAGAAAAAGTCAGGGGTGGAAAGCTTGAAATAGCTTCCAAGGTCATCCAAATATTAAAAGTTTATAGGGAAAGACCACTCCAAATAGCTTCTAGATGCATGTAATTTTGAAGAATTTTCAGGCAAGGACACCCCTAATAGCCTAGTTTCTGAAATAATTCAATTTTACAATTTTTTCTCGGCGGAAGACCACTTCAAAGATTATCTTCTAGAGGTATATAACTATCCTAAAAAATAAAGTTGATGAAAAAAATCAAGGCAAAGACTACTCATAGCTTCTAAACCGAACAATTATAAAAAAAAAATTGTCGAAGGAGTGCCACTCCAAATAGTTTATAAAAACTATATAATTTTAGAAAATTGGAGAGAATGATCACTATTTAAAACATGCATAAGATTAAATATGAATGATACATTATTAAATGGGTTTAAACAGAAATCTAACATTGTATGTAGCTATGTTATTTATAACTACGACCCCCCCCCCTTATGAAAATGATCTGGATCAGCCCATACCTTCCTCATAAATACTCCATCAGTGAAATATAAAGAGATGACGATGAAGGATGGTAAGAGAGAGAGCGCAAAAATACAATCAAAATATTTATAATAGGATAACAGTTTATAAGAGGTCAAGAAATCCGGAAAAGATTATATAAAAAGTCTTTACAAAATTATCGGCCATTGAAGACTTGCCACTCATATTAAAAGAAAAGAGGAAAGACAAAACAAATATTTAATTGTACCAAACCTTTTTCAACTTTGTCAAACTTAGGAAAGTAATTAACTTTGGTTTTGATAGTGGGTTGGACTCATTGAAATGGAACACATCATTTCTTCCAAAAAGGTATTCTTAAGAGAGAGAATAAGCGAAAATGAAGTGAGAGGGATGTTAGTTAAAAAAGAAAAGAAAGAAGTCAAAGAGGGCCGGGGGTGGGCGTTAGGAGAAGA
>CABFVX010000251.1:39743-105508 GCA_902151425.1 Timema shepardi | reverse complement strand
CCCCCCCCAACAAAACAAAATAAAATATTAGCAAAAGGCCGAAAATGAGTTGATGAACCCCCACAGTTAAATTGAGTTTCCCTGAAAGGCACCCGACTCACGAATGTTTATTCTCTTCGCCTGTGAAAGCATATTTGTGTACGCAATGACAATGGTTCCCTTAAAGCCAATTATGGTCCAATGACTGGCACGAACCAATCAGCGAACAGGTTAAATCTTGACAGGAAAGGAAGATAAACTTTGGCGCCCATGACGTGGCATTAAAATAAAGCTCAGTATTACATTGTCCATACAATGGGACGGTACAACAGAGTGGAACGTTCTGTCAGCTGAGCCTCATTTCACAGGTAAGAATATAATGTTTGTATCGCGCGTTTAGTTAACGCTAATACTGGCCCCTTGGTATAGTGGTACCCCTGACTACTGATCTAAAGGTCCGGGTTTGATTACCTGTGGTACCATTTTTTTTCCCCCGAAAAGGAAATTGTTTCTAAGGTCACCATGGTCTGGTTAGTTAGGCTTAAGTTTGATATAAAATTTCCACTATAGTAGCCCCATGGCTTCTTTGGTGCTGACTGACAGCTCACAGCTGACTTCTGACAGTCAACATTTAGGTATATGCCTAAAGTTTGACCGTCTGTAGTGACAGCTGCTAAACACATGTTTTTGCTGATCATATGGCTCGGTGTAGGGATACATCATTTGGTCTGGCAACTTTTCAAAGCTTTTAGCTGTCACCTGTGAGCTGTCAGTTAGCACCAAAGAAGTCATGGGGCTATTTGCTCTACAACTTTATAATCATTATCATTATGCAAGACTGTAGTAGGGGGGGGGCTTCAACCTCCCCCACTCCCAAATTTAATGAACAAACAACATATATATGGATTTATTTAAGGTTTAAACAATGTCAAAATTAAAGTAAAAGTACAAATTAGGGGGCTGTGTTACCGTAAAAATCCCTTCATATAGCGTTTGGAGATGTTTAATATTCATAATTTTTTCTAACTTTCGGCAGTTATGGTGCTATGTTACTATAAAAACCCTTCAGATACATTCTAGAGGTGTTAAATATTCATAATTTTGTCTAGCCTTTGTAAATTATAGTGCTATGTTGCCATAAAAACACTTCAAATAGCTTCTAAACTGTTTAACATTGATAACCTTTTATAGCCTCCAGCGATTGGGGGATGTGTCAACCAAACCCACCCTGAAATTATGGGCTGGCTACGACCTTGTCATTATGTCATCTCATTGCGGTTACGACGTGTCTAGACAACCTCCAAGGTATACCCTGGGAAACGTTCTGTTCCCACGAAATAGCTAAAGATTCTATAGACACGACGACCAAACTAGATAATTCATCTCCCACGGTCAAATGTCAAATATGTCATACGCTAAAAAAAAAGTTAACGCTACAATTTTTTTTAACTCCTCAATGCATAAGCTATGATCTGATTAGTCATATAGAATTAGTAACACACGCAGCTCCACCTTTAAACCTTTTAGGGCCAAGGGCCAATCTTATCGGCTTCCAAGATCTAAAATAGTTCTTTCCTTACACGATATTTGAGATGGGAGTGTATTATTTCACTAGGATGAGAATCTTTATCTCGATTAATAAACACGCAGATAAAAATGAAAAAAATAATAATGCAAAATTGCTTTATAAATAACAGTTTGGGGATTTTTGTGGTGAAACATCAGAAAAATAATGAACTAACCGTGGAATTCATCGTACACGAATCCATTATAGGCGGAGCACTAAAAGCGTTAAATTGCTTACACAGAAACTCATTTTTTTTAAATTAATACATTTCTTGCTGTAGGAAATCACTATGAACCATCGAACATAGAACATCCCCTCTTCCTCCTCGCATATATAGGCATTACATTTCTTGGTATGGCCGTGATAAGTATGTTATTACAGTCCCAAATACAACGTTATGAAACACTCTGTATAGTATATTGTGCCTAGTTCCCCCACTCCTTTCCTCGCCAAGTTAATTGGTATGAACTATGCTGTTTGGTTCACGTGCAAGCCCTCGGTGGATGCTTGCTTGCAAGCTCATCTCTAGCAAATGCTTTACCTCGCGCTAGTTCAAAGTACCCGACACGTGGAGTCCTACAAAACCGACAAAGAGAATTCCCAATCGCTGTTCGATTGACGTGAATGCTGAATTATTTGCTTTTTGTGCTATTAATAGTTTTATACAGAGTCCGTGACGTCACATAAGAGCCGCGTTGGAAGGGCATGCCGTATAATTGGTTGCAAAATAAAATTAAATACAGGCTTCTATAGGCCTTTTTGATTGATATTTTGTGACTACGTAAAAGTATCATTAATAAGTAACGACATTATCTAAGGGTTGGTTAAAAGGAGGGTGATTTTTAAATTTGTTTTTGGTCTAGGAATGTACACGTATTAACTCCAATCGGGCTGGTCTTCTGAGGAAGGTACAATTTAAGGGAAATGTAGGCTGATTTGCGTGTGAAAAAACAATTTTGAAAAAAAAAAATTGGTATAACCTACAGAGATTTGAGCCCCAACCTTCCCATCACTAGCTATATCCAACTAGATGGATCTTTGTCTGTCTAGCCACCGTTTTGGTTATGTGCTTGGTTGACTAAGAATAAATGCACTTGTATTCGTTTATAGAATTTACGGGAAAAAAGGAGATAGTCGGGTGCACTAGGAGTGGTTAACTGAGACACGAATATTGATCTTCTGTCACTGGCACCCTAGAATATGGCTGGTCTAACGCCTCAGATTGCATGGCCACGGGTTCTGGTCAAAATCGCGTAAACATTATAACTCCTACTATGATACCACAACGTCATGGTTATAAGTTGATGATCAAATGTTTAGAATAAACACTGCACAGGTATGTATTTGAATATGAGCCCACAAATGGGTTTGTTTTTCCAACCGAATGTGTGTTTATTATCAAACCTAGATATTTTCTGGTTAAATCGTCCCGTTTCATTTATTTGGTCCGCGAGGCCGTGCGATCATCTATAAGCAATAATTTGACCGTGGGGACAATATTACGCGGACTCGGTCATTTGTGAAAATGTCGTTTTCCACATTTGTTAAATATATCTGACATTCTGTGTCCCGCTTTTGTTTTATTTATGTCCCTCATCTGTGTGTGTGTGTGTGTGTGTGTGACATGCTATGAAATGTTTATATAGTTATAAAGTAAGCCATTTCCTGTCGGTTTTTTTTACTTGTGTGTATTTATTTAAGTTGAGAATCGTTCTCGTTAGGCCGTTTTGATGTTTTTTAAAATTAATTGTTTCGCGTGAGTGATATTAACATTTTGGGATACCCGAATCAGTGAGCCTATGGAGAGACGCATCAGTCTCATACAGTTGGACTTGCTGATAAAAGGGATAGTAGCCTATTCAGATGTATTCCCTCACCACAAAGGTGGTTGTATTACCTCCAAATTCTATTTTACAAATTTCTATTCTATTAATTTAAATGGATGGCTCACATAAAAATATTTAAGGAATGAATTCAAAGTTTAAAACTTAATATACGATAGCATTAATCTAAAATTAACTAAATCTTTATGAGTGCTGTGACTAATAATAATAATAATAATATTAATAATTTTAAATAGTGATTTTGAGCTTTTAATAATATGCATACAAATATACAGCTATTAAAATAATTATTGTAAACATAAACTGTATTGATTCACTCTTAAATGGGCCAGATGAGAATAAATTTATGTTATTATTTAGCGGGGAATTGCGGACCTAAGAAACAAATCCCGGCTACCCGAAACTGTTAGGAGAGATTATAAACACATGCTGGACCTTGTAAATGGATCTACTAAGTTTGTGGTTACTATACTGTGGAGAAGGTGCTTACCAAATATGTGTTTTCATATTTTAATAATCTTAATACATTTTCTTAAGAGTAGCCCAAACAACGATTTCACTGTTATTTGGCAATAAAATAAATTATATCACCATTCAGCTGGATTTAAGATGTTGCCTAGCACCTACAGTGGCCAAAATAGATCCAATACTTTATTTCTGTTAAAACAGAAACGCTTATGTCATAAATTAATACATCAAACCACGCGTGATGCATAAAATCCATTTGAAATTTGTAAGCTAGGAATCGAAACTTTGAATCCTCGAATACCTTGAATTCTTAAGTATAATTGCGATTCGACAAAATGAAAATATCAAATTTGAGATACAATTTAATTTTCTAGCAACCCGTCACAGAAAGGAAGTAAAATAGAATTTGAAACTTGGACGTTTCATGCCACTCCCTTCCCCTCAACTCAAAAAAGTAGGTTTAGCGATATTTGCTGCCTATGTATCTGTATCTTAGACTAGAGTCAAAACCATTTCATCGATCGAGCTAAGACTTGGAGGCTAGGGTATTCATACCCCCAGAGGAATTTTTGAAATTAGCTATCACACCCTTAATAGTAGTATAATTAGTGGGGGAAAAAATATCAATTTTCTTGAAATCGGTGATAACGATTTTTGATTAAAATTCGTACCTAGGCATTGTTTGACATTAAAAACTTGATAGCTCATCTTAATTTTCCAGAAAAATGACTTTAGTGTACTTTACATAAGTGGATATCTCCTATCTTTATCATATCTCCGGCAATATTTGAGATACGAAATAAATCAAAAATAAAGTTGTAGGACTTAAAAATAAACATTTATTTTGAAATATATTTTAACAAAACTAAAAGTTTCTGAGATGTAGGCAAACATATTTTAAAAATTGAGGTTTGGGAAATTAGGAGATGATTGTTATGTTATTTGGTGAACAGAGCTGTTCATTTTTTCTAAATTTGTTTCTGTAATAGTGCATTTTATTTCATTTATGCTCTTTGGTGGAATGTGATACATTATTTCCAACTTTTTTCTATCACTAAAATGTTCATATAACTTACAGTATTGAGAAAATATTTCTATTTTTAAGTAAACATGAGAGAAAGTCGATGTGGTGGCAACATTTAATTTTTACAATTATATATATGAATTGGTTTTGGAGATAACATACCGCTTCTTTATGATTTGGCATTACCTATTAAGCTACAGAACACACTTAAGTGGAAATGTAGGGAATGAGAGTAATGGTAAGTTATTTTGCTATTTTTATATCAAAACTTTTTTCAGTCAAAGTAAATCAAATATTGCTTCAGTACCAAAGTAGAGTTTAATTTTCTTCACATGGTGATACCAAAATTTCTCTAATATTTGTCGAGAGTGTCCTGGGATGTAATGATAACTTTCTTCTTAATTAAAAATGCCTCCATGCTCATGACAAATAGTCAAGAAACACGGGAAGAAAATTAAACTCTTTGTTTCTACTGGAGTAATATTTTATTTATTTTTACCAAAAAAAAGATTTGACGTAAGAAACGCCAAAACCACTTATCTTTTCACGCGTCTCCTGACTACCATATTAACAATAAGGCTAAAGACCATTAATATAATACATGAATGAATGTATGTATGTTATAACGAAGGCATTATATGATATAAATACTAACACTTAGTTACTATTTCTATTTTATATATCGGTGACCTGGTGGTCTAGGGGTAAGATGTCGGACTTCTGTGCTAGGGTCCGGGGTTCAATTCTAGGTCCCATAATAAATCTATCTGATTGACAAACCTTTCCTTCACCTCTGACAAGACGTGTATTAATCACAACTTGTGAATGTGGGAAATGCCAGGCCTCCACCATGGTTCGGATCCCATGTTAAACTGTAGGTCCTCCATTTCATCTCACAATCACCGTATCATTACACATTAGCGTAAGTGATTATAACCCGAATGGGTAGTAAGACGCGGTGCTAATAATAATAATAATATTTTATATATCCACTTAAAAATAAATATATAAAATAAACCTTCTATGTTCATTATATTCTCAAGGATTCAAATTTGTATCCGATATTTGGTATCCAAAGGAAAAAAGATATTGCTATCCGATATTCGAATTCGTAAAATAGTGAATTCAAACAATCTATAATAACAGGCACCAAAGCCACGAAAAAGTTATAATTGCAAAATAGGTCACTAAAATCCCTGAAAAGTCACGAATTTTAAATATTTTTGTCATAAAGACACGAAAATATTTTTGTTTTAATTTCCCGCTCATTGTAACAACGTAAACTCGTTGAATGTAGAGTCATACACTACCCATGATGCCATGTGCTAGCCGCAAGTTGCCCGATTGTTTTTACCTTGATACCAAGGACAAGATTAATGTTTGACATCTAGTTAAAGTTTAATGTTGCGTGTGAGTGCACTATACCTATATATGCATTACTAGCTTTGCTCCATCCCTAAGCCCACAGTGAGTGTAAACTAATGCAATTCCAGCGTTGTTTTGAACATTGAATTATTTTTACAATTTTATGATTTCAACTATCCCATAAATATGTCAGAAAATATAAAAAAATGTGAAAAATGTGCAAAATTTACCTAAAAAAAATCTAGCTCTGGTTAAATCAGTTTTTTTATAGGTGTTGCCGTTTAGCCCCAAGAGGCCTCTAAATAAAGGTCCGCATTAACTTTAAAGTTACTCCGCTATTTTGAATTTTTTTTCGGGGGTTAGAAATTACATTTTTTAATTTTTTGGAAATTTCCCGTCGGTTACAGGCTAGAAGCTATAAGTTTACCAAATTTCAAGTTTCTAGCTCATCTGTAAGTGGGTAAACATTAATGTCAGTGAGTGATTGAGTCGGCCGTGTGGCTTTATAGTATACTGATGTGATATAATTTTTGATTGTTTAACGAACGATTTTTTTGGTCAAAAAAGGTCACCACAAATTAACTAATTTTGGTTTCTCCAACTAAATATACACCCTGAAAAATTAATATGGTTAATTTATACTCCTTTTCATTGTTGTATGTCCCAGATTTATTTTATATATATCTTAGGTCCAAAACCTCAGCTCAATTGGTAGCGTGACTATAAGGGTTTTGTGCTCGATTCCTATAATGGCAGAAATATTTATCATTTGTGACATGTGGGTAGTTTAACAGTTGATGAATTAACGTAAGGGGGGGGGGGGCGCCGGGTGTTGTATATATTCTAAATTCAAGTTAGCTTATAATTCGTGTCTGATATAATCAGTCGGCTTAAAAATTCCACGTTAAATATCTCGAATAAATAAAATAGATAAATCTCTCAGAGAAAGTTATTTCAATGGTCATCCTACTCTATCTACCGGCAGCGCTATTTCGGCTCCAGCTTGCTCATGCCATAGCTCGAAGGTCGATACTTGAATTATTCTAAAACCAGCTGAGCGCAATGGAGATTTTTCTTCACCCTATCTTCGGTCGAATGCTAACGTGTTCCATCTTAATTACTCTCTTCGTCCTTATACCCTAAGTTTGTTGCTAATGGGCCCTCTGTTAAACGTATCAATAAACAAAATTAACGCCACCAATCAGATGCGAACAGTCCTAGATTTTGGAAAGGAAAGGATGTGGATTATGTTAGTTTGCGTGCCTCACGCTAGAGCATACTCAATCCCGTGATCAATCAAGTGCATAATGTTCATCTTCCGCGAACACGAACGTCATATCCGGCACTCTAGTCACCGTCATCTCCTTTCCCTTCCTAGCCCCTATCTTTGTGCCACACAGTTGTTTTCTTTATAACAATAAACCCCCATAATACTCCCTCCCACACCCGTCCTATATCCTCCTATTTCTTCCCTTATTTTTCATCACACACTTATCGCTTTCCCCAGCGTCTGTGGGCTTTCCTCTCCCGCCCTGCCCCCTTTTTGCTCTTCGTTGTCGTTAAATATACTCAGGACCCCATCAATGTTTTTTTTTCCATCCATTTATTTGTTAGGACAGACAGAGGGTAAGAAAAGGGTTAAAAAACCTGATGATGTAAGCCTAGCGTTTATTCTCTATGAAGAATAGTGTTAGTGTTCACTTCTTTTAGTCAGAAGAAAGCTCGAAAACCTCATTCTTCTCTGAATATTATGTCGTTTTTATTATGAATCTACTAAAATTTACATTAAGTGTCTATTTGAGTCCCTAATGGACTAAAAATAACCGAGTATACCCATTTTAGTTAAATGTAAAGATAAACATTTTTAACGTTGTATTTTGTTTTTGATATTTTATCTATGAGTTAACAATTATAAATATATAGAGTATCCCAACTCCTATGAAAGGTTAAATCTTTTTAACGTACCAATATCGGTGGTCATACGGCCTTAATGTTAGACTTAATCTAGTCTGGTTTTCCGGTAACGGGAAAGTTGAGGCTCAAATTTTGACCAGTTGTACTGAGGCTGGTTTAATCTAATTTTCCTCCAAATAAATAGTTGTACATTTTCTTATTTTGCCTTACTCAATCTTACCTTCCTAGAATAGCCAACATGCATATGGCCCAGACGGGTAGTAGGTAAGATAACTAGCAAAAATAAATGTCACTATACGCCACACAGATTTCTTTCTATTTTATCTTAAAATAGAGATATTTACCAAAAACTCTGTGAAACTAAATAAATAATATACATTGTTGCATAAGCACTAAGAAAATAAGATTTCTGTCCACCAAAGATTATAGTAATCAATTTCAATTTTAAAATACCTACATAAAAATACATAGGCTTATGCTAATATCTCTGAAATTATTTTTTATAAAAAATATTTCAAATAAAAGATTTTTATCTATAATAGTACTACACATTTTTTTAAACAATAATTATAAGTTATTTCGCATCTGAAATAGTTGCAAATATATTAATAAAATAAAGTAAATTTCTGCTTATATAAAGTACCCTCAGTCATTTTAATGCAAAACGACGGTATACATTTTGTTTGTAGTGTTAATCAGTACTTATATGTAAAATTTAATCAAAATCGCTAAAGCGGATGCAGCTAATAGACAAATGTGTAACTGGCCCATTTCATTCTGTTCTAGGTAGGTGTAGTCTTGTATTTGTTGTACGTTTTGTAATAATCTTCTGATAAAAGTAGACGGCACCCCATTTGAGGCGTACTAAGTCTGACTATGAAACTGGCCCACAGCCAGACGGACGGACGGCGTCACGAAAACCACATTTTCAGTTTTAGAGGTTTATGAAACTTCTACATTTATCGAAATCTCGAGTTCGATTATTTTGACGATCTTCGAGAGTTAGAGAACAAGTAAAATGTCTTCGAGGGGCGAAAGAGGAAGTTATATTTGTTAAGTTATTCATCGACCAGTAAAATTATCGGATCATTAAACAGATAGTGCTGAACGGTAGGGTGACGGCTTGGAGGAAAATGAGCGGAGGTAGAATGGAAGGGGTACTAGTTGAGGTTTACAAGCGAACATCATCATTATCATTGTTGGCGGCGCCATTTAACACATCGGGATCCCTAATTGTAATTAAAGTCACCTATTAATAGGGCAGTTTAGCTAGAGCTAGAGCTGAATATGCAAGTGGGAGCGTAATGTCGATAATAATTATTTAGAAATGGACTGGAAGGTTTGTTTGAAAAAAATATATGAAAATGGAGAATGTTTCGTTTTACTGCATCAGAGATTGTGATCACTGATACACAGAAATGTCTCTTGTGTGGTTATATATCCCTTAATATTTTCTCATTTTCAATTTTATGTTTACTTTCTAAGCAAAAATATATATATAAGACCATGCTTTTCAAATTAAATATAGGATATTATGTTTAAAACGACACAACCAACTCTAGCATCGATGTAATTATAAATTTATAGCAGCATTAACCCATATATAATATTGAGTAAATATCTTTATAGAGTCAAACCAGGATCACATAGATTTTTTAAAAGCTATTTCAACCACGTACCCAAATTGAAGCAAAATTTCTATGCTTTAAAATCTTAGAAAGGGTTTGTTGCCAAAGAAAGAAAGGTTTGATGGAACTGTACTTTAAAATTTTCCTTCCAATTTGTATCAAAATTGCTCTTTAAGCTCAACGAAAATATATATGTCCATCATATTATTTAATGTGTAGTTGGTAAAAATTTAAGAGGAGACATAAATTAATATTACTATCCTGTCAAGCATTGCAACAACCCACGAGCCACTCATTTACATGATGCTTCACAAACATAAATCTAAATTAAACTATTTTCTCTTACAACTTTAATATGTTAGAACAATTTGAATAAAGCATATAACCTGAATGGGAAATAAGACGCGATGCTAAAATAATAATACTTAAATGTTCCAATAAAACTTTTATGCTAGATAATGTGTGTACGCTATATATTTCATTTGAAGTAATTTAAAATACATATTCGCCATTTTAATTTGTCAATTTTAGATCCAATTTCATTATTAACTTGGAGGTAAAGCTATACCCGCTTTTATTAGTCTTAAAATTTAGAAAATAATTTGATCTTTCAAGATGACTAACATATTTTTTTTTACAGTGATAACTATTTTTAAATATGAATTTATTGTAATTAACTTGAGGACTGTCATAATTTTCAAATGTGTGAAATATGAACACATTTAAAAAAATAAGTCAGAAACCTTATCTCAGTCGGTAGCGTGTCTGTCTACTGAAAAAAGAGCCCCTGGCTCGATTCCCGGCATGGCCGAACATTTTATCATTGATGAAAATATGGATTTACTCTTTCGCATTGATAAATTAACGACCGTGGATATTGTTTCTGTCCTAAGAGAGATTATAAGGCATATAAAGCCATGACAGGTCTAGCAAGCCGGTAGTGGAGAATATATGGCTTGAATAAAAAACTGACCCAGGCCATAAGCTGTAAACAGTAATGGATGTGTAATTTTGAAAGATATAAAGATAAAAAGTGGCAAAAATAAAAAAATATAGATTCTTAATAAACTATTAGACTAATGAACTTGAGAGGGAGTTTCAGTTTTCATCCTTATATATATTATCAGTTTCTTTGATATAGTAAATAAAAGAGAAAGTTACTATATTAATTATTATTAATTGTTTTTTAATACATAACTTTTATATGCTAAAGTATTCCTTACTATAACCCTCAAAACAAACAACGTGATTTTGAATAACATTTTGTGAAATATCAGCTAAAACTTCTTTAAGAAGGTAAAATATGTACTTTATAAAGTTACGCACATTGTGAATCCTAGCTTTTGCCAAACTTTTCAAGTAACCGAAAATGTAATTTAATATGGTAACACTACGTGTTTAATTACGTTTAAAGTGAAGTTAACAAAAGATAAATCTAAGTTTCACACCCACTGAGATGCCTGTTTAAAAGTGACCGCGGCAGTTAAATTAAACTTGGATTTATTATGAAAACTTGCGTTTGTTGGTTTAAAGTTTTCAGCACACACCCCACTTTGCATTAAGATAAATTTACTGGCCTGGTTGGTTTAATACTCTAGTTTTACTTACTTAAATAGTTGGAGATACGGTTGTTGCTAAGAGAAGGGTTTATAATCCCGGGCAGGAAAATTGGGCGTCAGGGCAAAATAATGGGAAAGTAGTGCGTTTTAAGTAAGACAAAAAAAGTTGGATGATGTAACTGTAACATTATCCTGAATATTAAAATATATTACAACGTACTAACAGATATTAAAACATAGGTATTGTTTATGATAAAACCCAAAATATAGTGTTATCTAAAAATGTGACTCATCATTAAATTTATCGTTTTAGTCACACCTAATATTAGTCGATAGCGTGTTTGTCTAAGGAGTATAGGGTCTTAGGTTTGATTACCAGCGTGGCTTAAAATTTCATCATTGGTGAAATGTGGGATTCCCCTTTAACAACGATGAATTAACGGCTGTGGGCCGGATGCATTTGTTATGGATTTAAGTTATTTTGTAAGTCATGCACTGTTATAATCAGTTGGCTCGTAATGTGTTTGTTAAGTTCCCCCTTAATAACAATTTAACTATTTCCAAAGTCTAATGATAACAGAGTGGGTAGTAAGACGTGTTGTACAAAATACGTGGTTTGTTTTAATGAATTTATATAAAGCTAACCTAAGATGAAGCTATCAGTGGTGTTGCATGGAATGTTTCCAGGCTAAGTACAACTTGTTTAAATTATACATGTGATGTTTTCACATTACTCAGTAGAACACTCATGTGTCGAGTAAGTATACAAATTAAGATGTGAGGTATGTATCATAAAGCAGAGCTCATATATAGATTGGTCAAATGAGAACTGAATGTGGACCAAATAAATATTAATAATAGGGTATCAATATCCGTGCTTATATACTAACTACACTAACATCTGCTTCAGTGGCCGGATGGTCTAAGGCGTTACTATCCTGTTAGACTGCCATACTAATGACGTGAAGATCGCGGTTCACATCCCGGTGGGGTCGACTGAGGGTAGTTTTCCCTAAATGTTTTCCCACTCTCCTTCTTAGCAAAAGTGAACATAATTATCTCTAAAGTTCTTCTTTCTTCATTCAAACCTTGATGGAATATATATCACAGATGTGTATAGCCTGACCAGGTAGAAGGACGCAGTGGAAAAACAACTACGCTAACGTGTAAGAGACGAGGAGTTTGAAAAAAAAACATAAGAAAACTATCCTCAACACGACAGAACGGGATCAGAACCCCGATGATACAGTCATCGGCAGACCAATATCATATTCGAGTGACGCCTTGAAGCATTCTGCTACCGAAGTGGGTTGGTATAGTTTTAACAAGCTTTGCAAATACTCGAGACTCCCCACAAAAACACCACTGAAATAAATGAGAAGGGTAGATTTTAGCTAACACCACCAAAGTCCGACTAAATACATTATAAAAGAGATATATAGTTAAAGAGATTTAGATGGCGACTATACAAATTACAGAGTTGCTGCTGTGTCGTTAGTGGAACAACAGAACATTTGAAAGTAGTTTCTTCCCTCTTGTAAAACAACACTTAGAAACAATTCACTTTTATATAAGAAATTATACCCTGGGTTTTCTGAAGGTGATGAGACTGTACATCCGCGTGCTCCAATCGTTAAGTCGACATAAATGATCCACCCATCCCCGATACGACAAACTTACAATATCAAATAAAACTTCAAAGGGAAGGTTCTCTAATGTCAACTAAATTGATAGTAAATTATATTTATTTATGAGCAGTTGATGTAGCTACAAAAATTGGTGCGTGACACACAAAAAAACAACACAACTACACTACGTGGCTTTCTTTGAAAGAAGGAAAAAAAACACTAATGAAAAGAATGCTTGAGTGTGCGAGGAGTCTGAATCGGTGGGGGATACTTTCCCATTGGTTGTCCGGTTCGTATCGTGGAAGTTCGTGGGGAATAGGGGGGAGGGGGGAGATCTAAAACAAGCGAATCGTTTCATTTATTTATTGACGTGAGGGTGGGTGGGTGGAGAATGGATCTGGGTAGGGGATAAAACCATAGATTATGAAGGTAAAGAATGGGGCAATGGGGGCTAGATGTGAGGAGTAACAAGAGGGCTCAGAATGCTACCTGAAGTGACGTAATCCATGTTTAATGATCTCTCCTATCTCTTTCCCCCCTTTTTTTAAACTCTACCTTTCTTTTTCTTGTCATTGTTTCACCTCTCTCTTACTTTCTTGAAAAAAAAGTCATGGGGAACCAAGAAAGAGACGCACACACACACGCACACACACACGCACACACACAAAATACACTATCCTCTGCAGGTTCGGTAGTCAACTACAGAACTGCCAGCCTCCCCACTTCTTACCCCCCTATTTTCCTTTCATTTCAATATTTGATGGCACATTATTGACAGGTAAGGGTTGAAGGGGAAGAAACTTTGAGAACGGAGGTATGGAAGTGGCGGGGGTTTCTACCACGTGGCTTTCGGTTTCCGATGGAAAAAAAAGAAAAGGTATGTTAAAAAAATAAAGGCGATGTCCAAGGGAGTATGAGGGTCTTGATCAATAAAATCCACTTCTTTCACATCCTCTCCTTCTCAACTGGCATGGAGGCGAAAGTTCAGGGCACTCTGAAATTGTTCAGATCCTTCTTGAGAACATTTAAACACTTTAATGGAAAAAGCTCGAGCATTTTTATTTTTATTTAAATGTTAGTTTTAATACTTGGCACATAAGTTAAGTTAAAACAACATTAAGGTACAATAGAAAATCGTTAAGCAATGTTTTGTGTAAATGCAGTCGATATACAAATTAGTGTCAATCTAAATATTTGACTATGTATTATTAGAAATAAGTTTTGTGTACCCATACCTTAGAAGAGAGAAAAAACCTGTTATAAATGTGTGAAAAAAAAGGCTCAACCAAAGATAGATGGTGCGACACAATCACACAAACACTCCCACATTGTCTATTAGCGTTTCTAAGAAAATAAAAACAATTATTTTCGGTAAACGACCCTTATTAATTATTCCTCATAAAAACAAGCACATCACCCTGTCAATGACTACAAATTTTAACAAATTTCAAATTCTCGATTCAAATTTTCGATTTTTAGAAAAATGAGGGTAGAATTGATCCATTAAATTAATACCAGAATACGAATTTTAAACAAAATCTTGATGCATATTTCAAAAACAATTCAAATTTTACAAAAATCAGTCATTAGTAAACTACCATGAATTGAATTTGTTAGAAAAAATAATATATATATATAATAATATATGATATATAATTATTTATTATGTAAATTATGGGAGGTAGAACATGCATTGCGAATGAAAGACTCTAGAACCGTGTTCAGCTTATTGGCTGGTAAGCCCATAGGGAAGACACCGTTGGAAAGACCTAGACGCAGAAGCGAGGTGACAAAAGAATGGACCTGAATGAGTTAGGGTGTAATCAGGTGAAATGGATAGACCTAGCTTTAGCTAGTGATAGGTTGCGTACCTCACAAACCGAAGACAAAATCAGGAACAAATTAATCAAGGACATAAGACTTATTTCGGTGACTCTCCCTTAAAATCTGGAACGAAATATTACCTCATCTTAATAATAGTTACTGATATTTAACTTGAGATTGGTGAAAATTCGCACGGTCTAAAAAGTATTAGGCTTAGTATCGATACAACCCCCAGAAGATTTGACTTCTATATCAGAATCCTTGATGATAACCGGTGACCTGGTGGTCTAGGGGTAAGGTGTCAGACTTCTATGCTGGCGGCCGGGGTTCAATCCTCAGTCCCGGCAAAGATTTATCTGATTAACAAACCCTTCCTTCACCTCTGACAAGACATCTTGTGAATGTGGGGAATGCCAGGCCTCCACCATGGTTCGGATTCCACGTTAAACTGTAGGTCCTCCATTTCATTTCACAATCACCCTACCATTACACGTTAGCGTAAGTGCGTATAACCCGAACGGATAGTAAGACGCGGTGCTAATAATAATAATAATAATAATATTTGATGATAACCAAGAAACATAACAAAATACATGATCAGTGGCGTGGCATCGGGTAAAATGCAAGGGTAAGGAAAGTTTGCTTATACTATCCCCGTGAATAATTATATTCACTCGGTTGTGTACTCGTAGGCCAGGTATAAAAGAAAATGCGTTCTCATTCTAGGAATGTAGATCAGGGCCTTTGTATGATTGGTCAAATGAGGACCACGTTGTGTAGAATATATTATAGGTACTTTTTCAACTATCTCTGAGTAATCTAGCAACACTCCACGACCTGCCACTTATTAAAATCCTCTATTAAATTTACATGAGGGATAAAAACTTTTTGAAGAATGGAATCAAATTTGTTAATCATGGAATTAATTTCAATTCAATTTTTTTTGTGAAATATGTTATCTTTAACAATTAAACTAACAATTATTTTTCTACTAAATAATATTTTTAAGGAATATCTATTGACATTCAAATAATGTATATTCACATAAATAATGTCATATTATAAGTAATGTAGACAAACATTACCCGTTACTAATTTTCTCATAAAATGAAGCTAAATATACAATTATACCATACTAAATAAAGATGAAAAAAAATTCTAGAGAAATTCTGGTAATCACGTTTCTTATCCTTTCGAGTTATCGCCTTGAGGAACGCTAAACATTTGATCAAAATTTATAAGTTTCAAAAATATAATATTCCCTAGAGAACATGAGTGATTAACTATTGAAGCGTCATAAGATAAATTTGGCAAAAAAAAAATTGCATACTCGTTTATTTTCCATCACATCTTAAATCCTGTCTGGGCTACCCACATTTAACTATACTAATGGGGTACGAGTGAGGAAGATACAGTTTAGATGAGATGTACCCCCCATTTACATCGAAGTAGAGGGACACGATTTAGGAAAATCATCATCAGAACACCCAGCCAGGACTTGAACCCTTATTTCTAACAACTAGACTGAATGATATTGGCGCTTAGTCCACGCCCCCACCGATATGGGTAAAAACACAAATTGATATTATATTTTGGTTTAGTATCGTTTAATCCACGATTGATAAGGTTATCTTATATTGAATTTTATAAATTTCTGTAGCCTAAGTTTATTATTCTTGAAGTCCCAAAATAGTCCAAAATTGAAGGCTGCCACCATAAGTAGTGAGCACCAACGGGAGTTTTAATCCAACACACCTCAGTGGTCGAACGGTCTAACGTGTCACTCACGTGTTAGGCTGGCCTGCTGTAGACGGGGAGATCGGGATTCGAATCCTGGCTGTGTCTACTGAGGGTGGTTTTTCTTAAATGGTTTCCTATTCTCCTCTCATGCAAATAAGGGTAGATCATCTCTAAAATGCTTGTTTCCTCATTCCTATTCTACTAGAGTAGTTATCGTTTATGCGTATAACATGAACAGGTAGTAAGACGTTGTGATAAAAAAAACGTAGTGTAGTCATAGTGGGTTCATTTACCTCCAATCCCTCTTTCAGTGAATGACCAGACTGTTATTGGCTAGTTGATACAGCTTTATCTGCCCCCGTAACACATTATCCCTTCCTGCGCTTGATGTTTGGTGTGCTATCTGTACATCAATGGTATGTAAGCCTCCTGTGATCACTTATTCAAGACACACTACCGGAGTTTGAAGGAAACTAAACATACTTCAGGGCTAGATAGTTTGGGAGGGGGGGAGGAGTAGGATGTTTATAGGGTTGAGAGTTGTTGCGGGAAATGTGGCGTTACTAATAGGATCATGTCTTACATAACGTCCGGTTTAGGGTATGTGGCTCTTGCGTGAGCTTAAGATTCAAATTGAGTAAGGATCTATCAATTATTAACTAAAGCTAACGATTAAATTAGTAATATTTTGACCATTAAATTATTTATCTATCCAGAAATAATTAATATCCCTGTAAATTAAAGTATTTACAATTGTATTATTTATATTGAGATGAATTCTCAATAAAAATGTGATATATATATATATATATATATATTTTTTTTTCCAGGTAATACAGAAAACATAATGAATGTGTATGTACACCTTTATATATTATATAGTATGTGGTTCTAAGATTTAAATTAATTTCTAATTAATTCTCTGACATTAATAAACCTGAAAGTTCATGGCCGCCAGAACGTAAGTCCACCATTAAACCCTATCCTGAGACACTTAAATCCATTCCATAACCTGTCTTCATATCAATGTTAGGATTAAACTCACATTGACGGCTTGGCTTGACAAGGGGTCTCTTATCTTCAAGTGTCCCATCTATAATATTGTGTTCACAGCTGTTATCACCCACACGCACCACATGACCACCCCATCTTAGCTACACACCTTTATAATACTAAATATATTTGGGGATGAATATAAAATATTAAGTTCCTCAGTATAGATGTTTCTAAATTTTTCTGTTTGTAAATCCCTATTAGGCCCAAATATCTTCCTCAATATTTTGTTTTCAAAAATTCTTTTTTTTTTTTTCTTGGCACAGAGAGAGAGAGAAGGCATATTTTAAACTAATAGCTAAAAAAAAATCAACCAACTACCCTTAATTTTCCTGTGCCTACACCAATGGACACTTTTTTTTAAAAAACACAACGTTTGCGTATGCTTATAATGATTAAATTTATATTAAATTTTTCCTATACTAATATATACTCTTATTGATTGACTTTAATTACATCAAAATTGAACTTAGTTTGCTTTTGAGAATCGTTACATTTTTTCCCACCCATATTAGCAGCTACAAATAGTATGGTAATTTTTATGTATATGAAAATGATTAAAATTTACTTAAAATAAGTGTACACTCAATTCACCCTGAAACTTAGCATACTTACCTTGATGGAATGCTCTAGAGTGAAGATTATAAGGGGCCAAAGTGTAATCTATCAAGGTAAGAATATCAGCGTTCAGGTTAAACGTAGTGTTTATTTCATTTGAACATCTACCATAGAAGAATCTTAGAATACATTAATGTGCTATAAGTAAGATAAACCATAATTTATTAAAAATAAACACAACACAATTGTACAAACTGTCTTATATTGTGTATTATAGCTTCGAAAATAATTTTAAAACAGAGGTTTTTTGGTAAACTACTCTTAATTCCTTTAAGATCATAAAAACAAACACATAATATGGTTGATCACAATAAACACTCTTTATATATATACATTTTGAACAAATTTTTTAAAATATATTTAACAAAACACACACTTTTAACATTAATTATTTGAAAACTACTAATAAAATTGTATTTATAAAAACTAAAAGTATTATTATTTATCATGAACATCAGTCTATTCTAATATTGAATTTCATCTTCAAGATAAATTTAAAAAAACTAAAATTTATATAAGTTGTACGTAAACTACCCTTAGAATAGTTTTTTTTCCAAAACTAAAGATAAATTTTTATTAATAATGTAAAATAATCCACCAATACCAATATAGAACCATATTGTTAGGGTTATTATTTTTAAAGTCAAATTTTTTAAAAATCAGTAGTTTTTAACTACTATAGTATGATTTTTTTAAGAAAAACAAATTTATATATCTATTAATAATAGCAGAAATTCATTTTAACCAAATTACTAGATCAATTGTTTTAATATATTCAAATTTAAAAAATCATCAGTAATATATCTATAGCCATATTTTCCCTTCGAAACAAATTATACAGCTTCATTTGTCATGTTCATATAAAAATCTCTCCAGATACATATTTTAAGCAAAATCATTATAAAGATTTTCAAAATAACTAAAATTTTTAGAAATCTTTCGTTTATAAGCAACCCTTTATTTAATTTCTACCCAAAACCAAGTACATAGGGTTATTTGTAATGTCTAACACTCCCAAAATATCCATTTGGACAAAATCGTCAAAACTACTAGTAAAATATTTCAAGTTTTTAAAATCAGTCGTCAGTAATCTACCCATGACTATATTTACCCAAAAAATAAATACAAGCTTATATTTGTCATATCAAACTTTTACAAAATATTTTGAATTGTCAAAAATTTCCCCTTAGTAAATTACCATTCAACAAACTTTTGATCAAAAACTAATGATAGCATCATTTAAAAGAAATCTTAGATATGCATTTTTTCTAACAAAATATCCAAGGCCATTTTCAAAATTTCAATTAAAAAATCGCCTGTCATTTAATTAAAGGGGATAATTTGAGTGCTAGGGCCTAAATAAATAAACATCTCGTGATATATCCCTATAAAACATGAATATTAAGTTTGAACAAAATTCTGATAGACGTTTAGGATCCGTGGCCAGGGTCAAACAAACAGAGATAGAAAAGGTGGGTACAGACAGAATATAAAAACCACATTTTGGATTCGTGTTCACATAAAATGTAAAGATTTGTCATGATCTCGAAATATACTTATTTTTTAATCCATCATAATACTTTCTCTTGAAATGAGAAAGTAAAGAATTTTGGAAATTTTGCTCATGTCAAGCTACTTGTATTTATAACTTTAAAATTTCAAAAATTGTTTATCTCATAATTAAGCACAAGCTAAATTACTTTTAAGGAGATTTTGAAGGAAAATAGCGAAAATGAAAAATCTACATACACAAAAAGAAGGGAAGCTCCAAATATCCACTTTCCACTGTAAGAATTTATTGTTTTTCTTTACTTTCAGACATGTTTTTCTAGGATATCACATACATTTGAATATCTTTGTTTGGATTAGAATTTCTGTATGTTCTAGACGTTATCTTATTCAAGTGATATTGTTTGAATGGAGAATTTATTACAAACAACTTTTTAGAACGACTGTTATTTATCAATATTTGTCATATTATTTGAGAGTTTGGAATTCAGTTTTACTTTCTTCCAAGAATACACTTTTATTCATAGATCATATATTTTAAACGTTATATGTCTACAATAGTTTCATAATTAGCATGCAGGGTAGGCTGGGATTATTTGTTACAAAAGCAAGTTGATATATTTAGTTTTATTATCAAATGGTTGGTAGAAAAAACTATTGATTCATCACGAAGAAAAAGTATGTTTATTTTAATAATGTTTATACATTTTTCTAGTTATTCTGTTAAGTATTTAAAGGTTGCTCGAAAACCATTTTAAATCACTCTTATAGCCTTGCCCTTTCATATGTTACATTGCTACAAACGAAATGATAATATATGTTTTAAACTAATTAAATAAGGAGATGGTTATTTTAACACATGATATATTTGTAGATTGAATATATAAGTTAATTATCAAATAAAGTTATATAATTTAGATATTTATAAACATAATTTGTTTTTAAATAACGAGCCCCAGTATACCATAAAGTATATTATGGAGTATATTTGGCATATATTAAATTACTTTATTTAAACTGAAACATGACCCCGAATTCAGGTGTCATTTCAAAATGTAAAGAATATAATATTTATTTTAGGATCTTGGTAGAAGAATAGTAAAATAATGACTCCCACAAACGTTAGTAAAACTACATTTTATGCATACAAACCACTGGTAATGTGATTTACATCTTTAGCTTTTGATGGATATTATCAATATCAATAAACTAACATTAATAACTAAGTTTAATGCAATCAATATTGACCAACAAAAAAATATTTTTATTTTCAAAAACTGTCCTTCCTACCTGAATCGATTATGGATGTGATTATAATCGTACTTCATAACTATAATAGCTTAGCTATTTAATCCATTACATTTAATTGGTTTAATCAATATAAAGCTAATCTCTTAAAATACAATCCTAAAGTATTAGGCTATTTTCAGGATCAAAATTAGCTTTATAAATACTTTACTAATTATTAGTTCTCTTAATATAAAAATTATTTTCTTTAAATTAATGGGATAAAATTAAATTAATGGCCAACATATGTTTGTTGAAATTGAGTTTTAAATTTATTACAAATTATTTTTTGTGTTATTTAAGATTTTTTCGCTATAATGTTTATACAAACCTTGTTTTAAAATAGCATTTGAAATATTTTTATCTTCGTGTTGTAAAAAAAACTTATGCATTTTAAATTAGTTCATCGTCATTTTCATTAATCGAATTGCAGAGAACATTTTGGCCTGAAACTTCCCCTGTAAAGCCTACATCTGCTACTTCCACGAAGGACGGGATTCAATCTAGCAGCAATAGATTTTTTTGGGGGGTGATGAGGGTGGGGGGTTGTAAAATAGGGGTGAGAGGTGGGTAGGTCGCACGGAGGAGTTGGAAAGGAAGGTGGCTGAAGCAGAGTTCAGTCAGGGTCGGATGGAGGGAATGTTGCAAGGAACGGAGCTAGGACTTGAACCGGATGGATGATTACCTTGGTCCTGGTGAATTAATGATCGCTGGGCTCGTTACACCACATCACCTTCTCCCTCTCTCCCCCGCCCACCCCACCTTTTCTCCCTTACTTCTTCCCTTCTCATCCTACTCTACCCCATTTACAAGCAGGGTCGTAGCAGAACTCACGGTTTGCAACCTAGGGGACATGTACCTCCATTCCTTGTGGTATTAATCAGTGTTTCTTAACCGAGTTCTATTTGTAACTTCTGTTATATGACCACTGTAAAAACTACGTTTACCTAAGGTTGAGATACAGTTGCATGGTAAAACCAGACGATTAAAAAAAAAGCTTTGTAAATCATGTTTTAAAAATCCTTTCTATTAAAAAAAAAATAACTCAAAGATTTTGTAAATAAATTAGAAATTAAATTGATTTCAATGGTTTTAAAATAATGTGCTATTTAATTGTTAAAACTCTATATAATTTTTTCTTTCCTTAATAAAGTGTGGGTGGAGTGTTTAAATAACGTTTCAACCTTGCTATGAGGCGTGGAACATTTTATGGTAGAACCATAATATGAAGAATTTAAAAAGAATCCAGATATACAGATATATTTGTAGTTAGTTATACAACTGTAGTAGACAAACAATCGAATATTAAAATAAAAATAATGAAAACACTCAATGTGTTTAAAAAACATTCAATTAAAAGAATATATAAAAACATTAATAAAAACGATACAAGGAGCCTATTAAAGAGTAATTATTATTATTAGCACCGTGTTTTACTACCCTTTCGAGTTATACGCATAAAGAGAACTTAGTTGGATCAAATTTAAGATTGAATTATTGAGATAAAGAGAGCCACAACTAAAAGTTTAAAATTATTTTATTATTTTAGGTTTAAAATTATGGATTGTTAAAATAGAATGGATGTATGCATATATAGTCAATTTTAACAAACCATAATTTTAAACTTTTAGTTGTGACTCTTTTTTTATCTCATTGATTCAACATTAAATTTGACACATTATAATTATACTCTTTAATAGGCTCCTTATATCGTTTTTATATAAAATAAAAAGTAGTTTTCAACTTTAATCTTATTCTTTCTTAACATAATTAATTTTACTTACTATACCAATTTACTGACAAAATTTATTGATGTAATGGAAAAAATAAAAAATTAGCATGGTCAACAAATCGATGTGTGTGTGTGTGTGTATGTATATATATATATATATATATATATATATAATTATATATGTAAAAAATCAGTAAATTTGTAGAGTAAGTAAAATTAATCATACTAAGAAATAATAAAATTAAAGTTAAAAACTACTTTTTATCTTCTTTGCTCAACTTACTTGGATTTTCCCCCGATACTATAAAATGTAAACTCTTTAGGGAAAAATCAGAGTATATTTGACCAAAGAAGATAAAGGGACGTTTCAATCTTTAATCTTATTCGTTCTTATTAAAATTAATTTTACTTACTATACCAATAGGACCTACGGACTAATAAAATTTACCGATGGAATAAAAAAAAAGGATTTTTGTCAACAAATCGATTGCAATTTTTCTTTTCAAAACATCCTTTATGTAAACTGAATGGCACACAACATTGCGAATGTAAATATTCGCTACTAATGCAACACCCCGTCCCCTCCTCATAATTCACGCGGATTCATTAGTACTGTCATTGCCCTGTAAAGGCGCCCCACCCCTCCTCGTTGAATCATGGGTGGGCCGGGTTTCGGTCAAAGTGTGAGGGTTATTCTACGAACTGCTGAATTAATTTACTTCTGTATTCGTGTAACCTCACTTGTTTAGTTTTTATGGTAATGGTGCATATCAAATGCTTTTGCTGGGCTTGATGTATATTTCTGTGTATTTCTTACAGTTTTGAAAAAAAAAATTAACAGAGAGTACTACACACATAGACAATGGTACCAGGATTTTTAATAAATAAACAAATTTTGTTAAACAAATACTGAATTAATTTACGCTCCACCTAGAATTAAATTAGCATCTCTTAGAAGTATAACTTGTATGACTACTTGACCTTGAAAATAAGGAAATATAATAAAATATTAATATTTTCTAAAACTAATAAACTGGATTCAATTTAAATAACATATGAATGTTTAAATTTTAAAATGGATCATTACAAAATTATTCTGCTGTTATAGCTATGCTTTGTACAAAATATATAAAAAAACTAATATATATATATATACACACACTCATATTCATCTACTAAACTGTCCTTTTTTAGCCACCTTTTATTTTATCAGATATGTTAAAATAAAAGGTAGCTAAAAATAACAGTTTTGTAGATGAATATGCATATAGATATATTTGCTTTTTTAATTAATACTCTTGAAAATATTCAGAGAACCAAGTTATGCTATTTCTCTCTCATTTCATTCGCATTTTATATAGCCCATATCTAAAAGTTTCTTTTACCTGAATCCACATTCTCGTATCACTTATTTTCATTTGTTAATTTATTTTTCAATTTTCAATTCTATTAATATGTGGTTTTATTTACACACGCAAACATTAAATGATTGTTATGTAGCTTTTGCCCTTTCCTATCTGTCAATCATATTTTAGGAACCAGAGATATATCTGTGGTGCTTTGTTCATGACACTTCGTAAATCTTTCCACATCTTCTGGCTCTTTAATAAACATCACGTAATAGAGGCTTATACAAGGGGAAGGAATTTGTTTAACCAAACCGAGTTCCGACATGCGAACTTGTTTTTATTGTTCTTAATTCTTTTTTCTTATCATTCACTGTCAATCTTTTGAACATTTTTATTTGTGGGAATGAAAAATAATGTGTTTGTTTTTACTCTGGTATAAATCGTCTCATTTTAATCTGTAACACTTAGTGTTTATATTTTGATCCTATGTTTAAATATAAAATGTAGATATATCTCAAAGTGAGAAATAGTTTTATAATAGCTAGGAATATTATATTTTATTATTTTTATAAGAAAACATGTCAATAAGACATAATATTGCATTAATAATTTAAATTAATTTTATTACAGTGCTGGCCAACAGTCGCAAGATCTATAACAGGCCAGCACTGAAAAAAAACAAAACAAATAAAATAGCTACATATGATAGTAATAATTATAGATAATCAAAAACACTTGACTAGTCATTAATAACACTATGTTTATACAGAGAAGTATCAGGGTGGCTAGTGATCGGGAAATACAGGAAAGACTAAGTTCGGTACATCGATAAAATACCCAGTAATAGAGCTTTAATTTTTCTATCTGTCATGAATTTAAAAGAGAGCCACTCCTACTAGGGGAGCATACAAACTTTAAGATTAATTAGATAATTGCTAATGACTTGTCCCAGTCTCTTTCACACTTGTCACACAGCGCACTATTTTATAGATTTATGTATTTTTGAAACTAAGAGATAGGTCTGGCTCAGGCAGGTGCAATTTGGGTTTTCGCACCAAGTATGTTCCCTGTTGTTTTTATCTATTTTTCAAAACAGGAGGTTTTGTGATTTGTGTCTTTGGATCTGCAAGGCTATCAGGATTTAAATTATTCAAGTCTCGTATATTTTTTTGTAAATATGGCATGCTCCATGGGCCATAACAGCTATGGATAACGTTCTATATATAGTATTATATCTAGAACTCTAGCCACGTGTTCAAGGTGCGCTGAATTACCTCTGTGAAAAAATATTTTTTTTAAATATAAATTTTGGGGTAATTACTACCTTTAAGTAATCAGTGTATGAGGTTTTATCTTTGTACCTAATCGGGAAGATTGACAAAAGCTCAGTGCAGACATACACTACATAGCATTTATTATGTACCGTAGATAGACTCTGGGTACCACTTCCCCCAATTACAGACCTATCGCCCATTTCGTGGGTCACAAATCGGCACGAAAATTGTTCTATCTTTAGATGACCCTTCTAGTTTTTATCAGTCCTTGTGTTCTATGGATAAGAGAGCTGTGTTCTTAATAAAAGAAATGCCAATTCATTACGTCATCATTAATTGTTGAAAACCTGCCTGGCAATATTGTTCTCACCCTCAAATCATCACACGTGTGGCCCGACTTCCGTCCCTACACCAAGCTATGCAAGCAAAAGGGATACAGATCACAAATATATTTTATTTAGTAAAAGTTTGATTTATTCGCAAAAATTGGTTTTATAAATGAAACTATTCCTCGATAATAATTTAAAATCGTACTTACACTTTATACTACTTGTAGTATATGTCATACTAACAGTTATTTGTCATAAGAATACCACCTTTAAATGGCTATGACTTGTTCATTGATTTCGACGCTGTGACACTTTTCCTCGGAACATTCACTGTGTTGGCAACAAGATAAGAAACTGAGACATAGCTCTATCAATCTTATTGGAGGGATTCAGTTGGCCAATCACAGATAAGTAGGGGCTTTCTTCTTCGTCTTTACAAATAAAGGTTCTATTTATTTTGAATGGGGGTTGTTTAATTATTGTGATCGTTTATTTTATCGAGTTCGCGCCTTTAGTAAATACGAGTTATTTTATTCAAACTATATTAACTGTAACAAAAATGAAGTTAAAAAAAAGTTGTTTTTATAATAGCTTGTGTACTATTGTTTTAGTGCGTTAATTTTAGGTCTTGTGAATATGTTTATTCGTTTATAAATTTTTAGAAGTCCATGGCACCATTGTTGATGAATCGGTAAGTAGTTTACATACATTTGATAATTTTTTGACGTTTTGTATTTCAATGTAAGTTTTAATGCGAATTATTTTTTTAATTTGTGATTTGAAGTGCCAGTAAGGGCTATCAGCTATTAAATATAAGAGAGAATGATTAGGAAGGTGCATTTCAAAAAAATGCTCCTGAGTCAGAATTGAGCAGGTGTAAATTTAATAATAAATACTAATATAAATTTAAATACTCTGTGAATCTAACTCTTATAGGTTATTATTCTTATATTATTATGCCTCCCGAGTCAGATTTGAGCACATGTAAATTTAATGGTATACACAAATATCAATTTAAATACTCTGTGAACTTAGGAACTATTATACTATTGACACAAATATTGCATACACTCGTCCACATGCCATGAAAATTTTAAATGGAACAGTCCGTGCCAAATGGTTCATTTGACTCCGTATTCACACGTCCTTTGTGCTTCAGAATTCGTTAACTACTCAATACTTGGAAACCATTATATAATTTATTCACATCACAGGAATAATAATTAACATAAAAGATTTTCTTCTAAATTAATAGCATGGTGGAATTGTGGTAGGAATAAGCTTTTATAAAATACGCATTTTTTTTTGCTACAATCATCGATAATATTCTACAATATTATAAGTCATTTTATACGTAAGGGCCTAGAGGAGGATTGTGAAGAAAGTGATGTAATCCATGCTAACATTTTCTCAGCATATTTATTCAGGGTAACTTAAGCTAAAAATGAGTTTACGGATAAAATCGAGTAACATAAAGACTAAACAGTGAAACATACGTTGCTTTCGATTCAATAATATATAATGTTCATAATTAATAGCCATGATCCACGTGATTTAAGATGTCAGCCTCACAATACATGTCAACGTTTATTAAACTTTGCCCTAGGTACTTGATCGATTGCTTTAGATTTAAATTCAGATAATTTGATATATACTATCAAATGAAATCCTTTTGAGCAGCCATAATATTGAAACTGATAACCAGACTAAAACCCCCCATGTACATATGTAATTCGGCCTAGTTTCAAATAATGTACCTGCCAAATTTCGTTAAAATTGGTTCACACATTTGAAAGTTATCACGTAACAAACATTGGATGAACGGACAGACATACGAAATGTCAAATGGACAAGTTAAAGACCTTGCTACGCCTAGTCAGTTAAAAGTAATCCCAGCATTAGTATTGGGACAGCCATGCTCCAAAGGCATACCACTTCAAATATATTTTATAAATTCTAATTTTAAATAATATCCAGGCAAGGGGCACTTTAAACAGGCAAGGGGCACTTTA
Organism: Timema shepardi; assembly: GCA_902151425.1. Taxonomy (NCBI): domain Eukaryota; kingdom Metazoa; phylum Arthropoda; class Insecta; order Phasmatodea; family Timematidae; genus Timema; species Timema shepardi. The sequence continues at coordinate 77,805 of CABFVX010000251.1, read as the reverse complement.
AATAGCTTCTAGATGCATTCAGTTAACAAACATTTTCTAGTGTTGCGTTTCCGTATCTCTCTTTGACTCCGGAGACTGTTATTTTTGAGACTCTTGTTAACCTAATACCACAACTAAAAATAAGTTTCCAATACCACTGGGTGTAACACATTAGTATAAATGCTAATGTTCAACATATTTCTGCTCTAAACCTTGTGGCTGAGCACACATCACAAGTGGAGTAATAACTTTCTGATCCAGACCTTAAAATAAAATTATATGAGGATGTACAGCTGTACGCTGAATTATTGGTTTGGGTGGGGGAGGGGTAACAAAGACCCATCTTGAAATTATTTAAAATATTTTAAGACATATTTGACGGTATAGGGAAGTATGAATTGTGTATAACTCCAATAATATACCAACTTATGTTTAGAGTAAAAATACTTCATAAAAAAGTACTAACATTTGTTGTCGTAATCAACGCACTTTTTATAAAACTCTTCAAAACCTTCTTTCACCTCTGACAAGACTTGTATTAATCACAACTTGTGAATGTGTGGAATGCCAGACCTCCAACGTGGTTCGGATCCCACGTTAAACTGTAGGTCTTCCATTTCATCTCACAATCACCCTACTATTACACATTAGCGTAAGTGTGTATAACCAAACGGGTAATAAGACTAATAATAAGAGAAAACTCTTTGTTCTTAATCATTTGTTTAAAGTTTCACAGTAGAAGAAAAATCCTTTTGAGAAATCGAGAAAACATTTTTTTCCCCAGTGAAACTGGGAATTATCTGGGGATTTTACCTTAGTGTTTGAGTGGACACCTTGAATATATTGACAAAAACAAAAACATTGATATTATTTACATAAAGCCAATCAATATGTTTTTATTAATATTTATATGAATATCAAATTGTAACAGTTCTTAATTTTAAGGGGTTTCCTTAAATATTTCTCTGTTTGGCCCTTATTTAATGATAAATTCCACTAGTAATAATTAAATGTCATTTAATAATAATTATAATTGGTAGCTTTAACAAAAAGCCAGATATTAACATTTGTCTTACATTTCCTACCTGATAATACAAATTTAATCTGACATTTGCAATAAAGTAACCAATAGTATTCACATATTTAGTAACTAAGAAATTAAGAACCTAAGCACTACACCTTGAATATGGTAAAATTATTAACTGTGCAAAATATAATGTAAGAATTTGATAATATTTCTACTAACTGTTAGGGTTCTATGCATATGTACTAATTACGCTAATGTGTTAGGGATGAAGAAGTTAGGATATAAAGTAAATATACCCACATTTGAGTATGTGGAGAGTGGAAACCCCTTTAAAAAAATAGATCCTCAAGGCATCCAATCGGCATTCGAACCCCAATATCGGAAGCCCAGTCTATTACGTAAGTAACGCCTTGAACCAAGCATCTAAAACTCATGGGCCACGGGTCACATGGCAGCCATATTTATGATTCCATGTGGCCTGAGGGCCGTATGATCGATCATCATACAATTCAAACCTAGAGAATATTTAGGAATTTGGAATAATTTGGAGAGGTCTTGCGTGTGAGTTTGGTTTACCAATTTTATATTCTCTCTTTGACATGAATTTTGTTTTAGAGGGCTTATCTTTATTATTTTATCCACAGGGTCTACTCTTTTTTTTTGTATTAGTTGGAATTCTTTTTACTTAAGAGAATCAAAATACAGATTTTTTTAAATGTGTCCCCTCAATACTTTAGTGTTTAGAGTGACCCTTTTGATCTAATATGTCGGACACGCCTTACTTAAACAATGTGGCCACCAAGGTGGGTTATTAGTAACTAAATGAAGTAAAAAAGTAGAGTGATATAATACCATTAATAATTCCCTTACAATGAAGATTGCAGCATTCATAGATTTTTCTTAATGAAGTTGAGAAGGATCTATTTCATAAAGGTGTTAAATATTTAATATTTGATGGCAAGCTCTTCGATTATGATTTGCCAACTATGTTGATAACATATCCCGTGGTGATGTCTTAACCCAAGCTTGTAAAGTATTTTAAATAAATCTAAAAATATCATTTTTTTCCCAAATTTATAGCCGCTCCCTGCAGTGTAGTATTGGTGATTGATCACTACATGAAGCAGCTAAATTTTGCGTGCGTTTTATAACGTTTTCTTCTTTCTTCGATTAATATATATATATATATATATATATATAATTTTCACAAGAGATGGATCATGATAGATGTTAGAACACAGTAAAAAACGATTTGTTCAAAATGTGATGGATAGGGTATTTTATTATAAGTTAATACGGAAAAATAGTTTCCTAAAATAGCTAGTTTTCTCAAAACAAACAAAAGTTATCATTCTACATGAACATTTAAAAGATTAGAGTACATTAACCAAAATATACTAACCAGTACTGGTGCTCACACGGTCTAAAACACCAAACTTAAAATACACTGGATTGCTGCCAATAATGGGAATTTCTAGAGCTTAGTCTGGGTAGAGTGAAGGGCTAGTTTTCCAAATGTGATTTTTTAACTATTTTTATTACCCATCGAGTGTTTACAATAACGTGGGCTCACTAAAAACTCTCTTGATCATACATACTACTTAAATAAATTAAGCTCTTAAATAACTTGTTTGTTTTTACTTATGGAGTAAGGATGTTTAATTTGGTGTTTAGGGGGAATATAGCCCAATTGTCATGTATGCAGTATAGTAAAGCAGCTAGTAAACACCTTATAAGTACATTAGCTCAGTATCAGAGCCCCGAACACCCCGACACAAGTAAAATACATTTAATTAGACTGACTCCCTTAGCGATTTGCCTACTAATTTGTATCAGATTAATCTGTTTTAATATAATATTTATTGTGGATTCAAAAACAAGTTATTGGCAAACTATACTATGCTTATTTTTAATTTATAAAAATAAAAAACTTATTCTTATTTATCATGAAAATCTTTTCTGAGATACCAATTTTGAGATCAATCATCAAGACCCATATAAAAAAAATTCAAATTTTCTATGATTTGTTGTAAGTAAATGGCCCTTAAATTAATTTATTCTAGAAAAATAAACACTTTATATATGAGGTATGATTGTCTGTTCCTCATTAAAAAAAATCGCTGGTTATGATTACAAAAATCATATTTTTCAAAAATCATCAGTACAATATTAAAACAAAAATTCTTAGAAAAGCAAATATTTTAAATGAACACACTCTCTCTCTCTCTCTCTCTCTATATATATATATATATATATATATATATAAATATATATATATATATATTTTTTTAAAGCTGAACGTAGACCTGTCCGAAAAAAAAATCGACTTTTAGATGGGCCGGAAAACTAAAATTTGGAAGGAAGGTAGATTGCCCCCGCATAGACAGGCAAATCTAGAAACAAGATATTTCAAGATGGGGCTACGACCATTGGGAGTGGGAAGCTCTAAATTAAAAAGCTTTTTAAATGAGTTAGAAAATGTAAATTTGGTTGGTGGGTAAAGGACCCACTTCGAATTATCATAAAAGTCTGAAAACCTTACATTTTTAAATTGGATTCCATAAAAAAGAAATGACGGAGAAGGGTATGGACAGAAAAATAACTATAAGGTTCTACGTTAGGTAGAAAATCTAAGTTAGGTAGGCAGGTCTAACGATAAATCCAGATAACCTAATAAATCTTAAAATTTGAAAATTCTTATTGATAGTTGGACATATAAGGGAAGGGGGTTAAGAGGTTTAAAATGTCCAAAATTATTAAAACAACTTCTTCTTAGTGTGGTAGAAAACTAATATTCAGAAGGAATGTAAGGGGTTTAATTAAAATAACCAGAATAGTTACAAAATTTGAAATTGAACCTCTGGATGTAAGGAAAGAGGGGGGATATCTTTAATATGTGGTAGAAAATTTAAATTTGCCAGTAAGATGGACTCTTTCAGATAACTCAATAAATCTATAAATTTTTTAAAGGGAAATGGAGAAGTTCCCCTGGTGCATAGAGGGTGAGATGTGAGGCAAATTTTCAAAACTAATACTAGCAATTTCTTATCTGTGTGTGAGAAAAATGAAATTTAGCAAGCAGTTTTAATGACCATTCCAAATAAACATTGAAATTTAACCAATTTTAATTTAAAAATGGAATTTTGATGAGTATGGGGGTTGGGGCTGACAGAGGTGGTTGATAAGTGTAAAAAACATTTTAGAGTACCGGTAGGAAAAAAATATTTGCCAGGAATGTAGAGAAATCCATCCAAATATAAAAGTTAATGCTATATATTCTCTCTTTATAAGTGGAGGCTGATGATGTAGGGAGGTTTAGAAATTTCCCCAAATTAAAAACAATAGACTAATCAGTGTGGTTGAAGATTTAAATTTGTCATATGTGTGTAAGGACTACCCTAAAATGCAATGAAGGTTTGAATATACTTAAATTTCAAAATAAAACTCCGAAAATTGAACAGGTATTCTTCTCATAGTATCCAGAAATCTAAAACATTCCTTGTTATATTAAATAATTGAAATATAATATTACCCGATTTGGTCGCGTATCTATCTAACGCGTTGGTTTCGTGCTGAGCTAGGCTGACGAATACGGGATGATCGAGGTTCGAATCGTGGTCGGGGGAAATGGAGGTGGTTTTTCTTAAATGGATTTCCATTATCTATCAACACAAGAAATGTTTCACTTACTATAAATTCAACCTTACCATTTCCTAACCTATTAGCGTAATTAGTACTTAAGCGTATAGCCCGGACGGGTAGTAAGACGCAGTGCTAAATTGATCAATAATAATTAAAAAAATGTGTTAATATATATAAAAGGAAATACCCAAATAACCTGAAGACTTTGAACATTTAAAATTTTAAATGGGGTTAAAGAAAATGGTCAGAGCTGAAATTTCCAAAACAAAATTTATCAATCCCTTATCGGTGTGATAAAAAAATGAAATTTGGTTAGATAATAAAGAGAAAATTCAAAAAGCAAAACAATATTCAAATTAAAATTTAAGAAAATATACCAAAAGCAAAACATTTTTAAAATTTAAATTTAAAATTGGAGGGTCGGGTTGAAATGAGAATAGATCATATTAGATAAGAATAGATTTCAAGATTTATAGAAAACACCGTCCTTTGGTATGGTAGAGTATAAAAATTTAGCTGATTATATATATATATTCTTTTAGCTTTTAAAATAAAGAAATATTTTGAGGGAGAGTTAAGAATGTTAAAAACTGGTAGAAAAATCCTTTCATGACGTGTTAGAAAATTTAAATATCTGTAAGCAGATAAAGCGACCACCTCAAATGAACAAACATAAAAAATACGGAAAATTTATGATTAAAAATTTGTTCCAAGAATTGGGGGCACACAATTTACTAAACTAACAAAAAAAAACTTTCTCAGAGATAAATAAAATTGAAATTTGGTTAGTTGGTAAAAATATAAACCAAGATAAAAAAAATGGAAACATTGGAATTTAACAATAGGATTCCTAGAAATAGATGAAAGTGGATTTGGGGTGGCCTCTAAATAGCTACATTAAGAAAAAAAACCTTTTTCAGTAAGATAGATAGTTGTGATTTTACATATAAAGATGTAAAATCCTAAAAAATTAACACAATACAAAATAAATAGGTATTACTTTAAATGGAATCCATTGCATTGCGATTAAATAACTAAATATCGAATAATATAGCGCCTATAAACGAGCGACATATTTAATCATAATAAACCACTTCAGAAAATATATCTTAGTGAGCCACGATCTTTGATAAAACATGATGTTTATTTATTAAATATGTCTCTATAATAATCTGTTTTTTTTAGAATTCTTTGATAAAACATTACGCCCTTTTTACATGTTTACATAAAAATTTCTATTACTTCCTTTCACTTATCTAATGATCTTGCTTAAGCAAACATTGCTTTTGTTGTGCGCTCGGCTTGGGTGTCGGGTAAGATTTTTTCAAATAATTTATTTATTTTGATTTATCACACTAATGGCCTAGGGATTCCCATATTTATTCATTTTTCAAATATTATACTTAAAAAAAGGTTATCAGTAAACGAACCTTAAACAAATTTCTCCCAAAAAAACAAACATAGTTTTATTCGTGATCTCAAACACTTCCCAGATACATTTTAAACAATCATTAAAGTCGTTTTAAAAATATTTTGAATTTTTGAAAAATCACTCATCATTAAACTACCCGTAATTTGATGTATAAAATAACATTAAAAAAAAGACCCAAAATATTTCTCTATGAAATATAGATATTAAGTTTAAACAAAATCTATCAAACCGTATCAGATAATAATATGGCCTGGGACAGACAGACAAACACGGGATGGATTTAAGTTTAATTTTTTTTTCAGACACACATAAAAAGTAAAGATTCATCATAATCTCGAGGTTGAAATTTTTCACAGTTAAATTTTTTTATCTTGCTATGAATGAGTAGAAAATACCAGTTTGTACTTAAAAGTACAATCCCAACATAAATTTCTCCAAGACAGATTTTGACGGAGAAAGAGAGAAAATCTCCTCCCTATACATACGAAATAAATGTGTGTGTGTGTGTAGACGGGCCACGTCATCGTTATAATCTTGGTCATGTTCTCGAAGGCAGTTGTCTCTCGTCAGTATACAAGAACGTGGGTTCGCGGTAGCGTATGGAGTAAACATAGCTATTTTGGTCACCAAATTGTTTGACTTTAGAGTCTACATAGATCACCATAGTGCAAACATAAACACACTTTCTGGAAATACGGTACAGTCATGATACCTATAAAGAGACTTTTTCTATAGTGGCCACAGAATACCATTTCCCAAAGCTATAGATCAGCGATCACTTGTAGGTAAAAAGGCAAATCCCATAATTTTACATTTCTTAGATTTTTTTTAATTTATTGAATACTGACCATTATGGTCAGGCCATCCGTGCAGTCAACACAGCTTGTAGAGGAAGCTGTAGCACTACCCCTTTATAACTACACTCCTCATATTTACTTCTTAGTGTTAAATAACTAACCGTTTTATATTTATTAACAGGGTGACCTGGTGGTCTAAGGTTAACGTGTCAAACTGCTGTGCTGGGGTCCAGGGTTCATTCCTCGGTCCCGGCACCGATTTGTCTGGTAGCCAAACCCTTCCTTAACCTCTGACAAGACGCGTATTAATCACAACTTGTGAATGTGTGGAATGCCAGGCCTCCACTGTGGTTTGGATTCCACGTTAAACTGTAGGTCCTTCATTTCATCTCCCAATCACCCTACCATTACACATTAGCGTAAGTGCGTATAACCCGAACGGATAGTAGGACGCGGTGCTAATAATAATAATGATAATAATAATAATAATAGGAATGTACTATCGGTTTGACATACCTATACCCTGAAATTCTCTTTTATTTTGAGACTGAACCGGTTCCCACTTAAACTGATGACATCAGTTACTATTTATTAATTTCAAGATCAAACCTTGACATTCCCAAACTCGTCTTCAGCCTTTGCCAAATAATTTTATAATTCATTTAGTTAAAATTTAATGAAACAAATTCAATTTAATTTTATCAACTCTTATAACATAAATATACTTTTTTTACAAACAAACAAACCCTAACATTACAAGCACTTATCAATAATTATAGGCTATTATTTGTTAGGTTGGTTAGTATTATAATTAACCTAACTAGTCTAGTATAATTTTGGAGGATGTTTTCTTCTGTCAATTACTAAAATATTTGGGTTGGAAATTTAAATTATTATTATTAGCACCGCTTCTTACTACCCATTCGGGTTATACGCACTTACGCTAATGTGTAATGGTAGGGTGATTGGGAGATGAAATGTATGGACCTACAGTTTAACGTGGAATCCGAACCACGGTGGAGGCCTGGCATTCCTCACATTCACAAGTTGTGATTAATACACGTCTTGTAAGAGGTGAAGGAAGAATTTGTAAATAAGATAAACCTGTGCTGGGACCGAGGATTGAACCCCGGAGCCCCAATACAGAAGTCTGCCACCTTACCCCTAGACCACCAGGTCATCAATTAATTTAAAGTTTTTGCATTTGTATAATTCAGAAAGCTTAGTGGGAACAACCTGAACTTTCTTATTTCTGTTCTCAAGTTTTACTTCAATGTTAAAATATCACTTCTTTGCTTTATCTATTTTTTATATTTTTATTTGACAACGTGCCTGATATTCTCTTCCCTCCAATAGGAACATCTTACCGAACAGACCTTTTTCGCTCCAATCTCCTGAAAACCGTGAAGAAGTGAACTCGCGGAGTTTGTCACGTCCTCCTACAATGCCCTTATTTGCGCTTTTACCTAAAGGTGGGTTGGTAGAGGCTTGGGAGGGCAAAGGGGGACAAAGAATGGGGTGATATTGTTCTCACCCCAACTTACCCGTCTCTCGCCTCGCTTACCTTCCAAAAACTTTACTACTAGCGTTTCCAAGCGACGCCAACTTTCCGCAGAGAAAAAAAACTACCCAAGGAAACTATTCCTAAGAAAGGAAGAGACACACACGCATACACACACACACACACATACACATGCATACACACGACTCGAAAGGGGGGGAAGATGGTAGGGAGGAAATAGGTGAGGGGGTTATTGGTAACACGTGATGTAATTCATAGTTGAAGGTTGAGAGGGGTGTTGGCAAAGAATGGGTTGAGAAAGTGGTGTTTTTTTTTACGTCACCGTACCGAAAAGTTTTTCCTTGGCGTGGAAAGGCGCCGTGACCTGCTTATATGGGTGTTAGTTCTCTAGTTTTCATCTCTTGTACGCTTATTCTTCCTTTCATCACATCTTACCAACCTCCCCTCCGTTCACACAGAACTAGTCTATCCCTTTGGTGCATCGAGTGTTTTCTGAGAACAATAAGATAATATAGTTTAAGGTATTCTTAGAGAACGACAGTGCTCACGTGACGTCGTATTTCTCAACTATAGCTACCTTGAGAGTTAAGAGAGTACAAAGATAGGTATCTCCACCTCTCCTTTCTCCCCCTCTAACCCTATTTATAGCATAATGCTATTCTTTTGAAGCTACATTTGTTCCCGAGAGCAATTTTATACCACTAGGGACATTCTGTGGAAAAATGATATTTTATCACCAAAGAGAAATGAGTGTTTTATTTATATACACTTTAGTACGCTTTAGATAAATATTGATTTTATTTTAGAAATTATAATAGCCTCCATTTTTAGACCTTAAAATTAAGGTTTTAAATTACTTTGACGTGTACATAGGCTTAATATCTTGAAAGGCAAACCAAATGTAAAAGTTTAAGTTAATCATACTAAACAAAGTGACCCGCCTCGTTGACGTAGTTGGCTAACGCGCTTGTCGTGTTGAGCTCGATTGCTGAGGACGGGGATATCGAGGTTCGAATCTCGGTCGGGTGAATTGGGGGTGGTTTTTCCAAAATGGTTTTCCACTCTCCCTCCACTCAAATGCGGGTTCACTCCCTATAATTCAACCTTCCCAATTCCTAATCCATTAGAGTAATTCGTACTTAAAGCCTATAACCCGAACGGGTAGTAAAACGCGGTGCCAAATATTATATATATAATATACAAAGTGATATTCATTTCGACTCAATTAAAAGAAAAGAGTATTTCTTTTGAACACTTTCGCTACCGGTATTTTAACTAAAATTAATGTTTTCAGGATTGAGTCGTGTCAAAGAAATAGTAATTCACTCGCTTTGTTTTCGTAATTAGTTTTTTTTTAGAAAACTTGTGTTGAAATAATGATGACAGGTACCACGAATTAACCGATGAGTTAGATACTACAAAATCTATGGTCATGGATTTCAACATAGTTTTGAGAATATCTATTGTAACAACATAAATAAAATTTATCTCAGAATTTTTTTTCATGTAATGTTTAAAACATTATTGTATGTTTTAAAACAGTCCATTGTATTTTAAAAACATGAATGAGTCTATAAAATGTAGGTAATAAAACTAATTTATACAAAAACAATTATTTTAACATTTTCTTAAGAAGCATGAAAATAACTCTTCAATTAATATATCTTCAATGTGGAATGAAGATGGAAACATCAATTTTAATTTAATATACTTACTTGATACTTGTTTGATAATCTATACTAATATTATAAAGAGGAAAGTTTTTTTTTGTTTGTAATGGATAAACACAAAAACTACTGGGCCGATTATAAAAATTATTTCACCAATATAAATCTAGATTATCAGCGACTAATATAAGCTATATTTTATTTTGAAAATTAAATTTATTCCTCATAAAAATGTATATAGTTTTATACAAGGTATAAATATTGCCTAAAAATATGCTTTCTCCGCGTGCGCTGCAAAAACAATTGGTATTATATAAAAAAAATACTATACATATTGAACGTTCTCACTAATGTGAACAAAAAAGTCCGCGAGACAATATATGTAATTATTATAGTTGTGTTACAATAAACGTGTTTTGTTGAAATTAGCCAACTAAAACACGGATGCGAACAAAAAGTGATTATATCCGTATCATGATATGAATCCTTATCCAAATCAATTATTTAATCAAAACCTTGATCTCCCCGTCAACAGCAGTCCAGTCTACTTCAAGAGCGTTGTGTTAGACCACGCAACCACGGAAGCGGGTGTGATGGGTAGATAGTACTTGATAAAATATTTAGCCTGAATGAATTAAGCTGACTGGTTTTTATTTTATTTGCGTAGAAACGCGTTAAACCAGCACTGTGAATATTAAAACAAATTCTTACTTTCTCTGTCAGGGCTTTTAATTTTAGGCAATACAAGAACCACATTAAAAAAAATATCAATCCGAGGGTCGCACCCAGATATATAAATACAGTGCAGATATTAAAATATATGGAAATTCTGATCGTTGCATTTAGCAAGTACTTTTACAATTTCGTAAGAAAGAAAAGTAATGTTGCAGATGAAAATTCTTATTGAAACATTAGACAAGATAAAACTGTTATACATTTATAATTAATATTGAATTTTAATGTGATCTCTACAACTGCTCGTTTTCATTTAATAAAGGGCTATATAAACTTCTATGCTTGTAGTCGCCAATCACTAGACAAGATAAAACTGTTATACATTTATAATTAGACAAGATAAAACTGTTATACATTTATAATTAATATTGAATTTTAATGTGATCTCTACAATTGCTCGTTTTCATTTAATAAAGGGCTATATAAACTTCTATGCTTGTAGTCGCCAATCAGTAAATGTGAATGTTATTTATTGCTCAATATACATTTGGACTTAATAAATTTCATTGTTGAAAAAGTAAGTTTGGAAAGAAAAGCTCTCTAGCATTGAGCACATCTTAAGTACAAAGTCCCTCAATTTCGGATTGTGCTCGCTTGGTATTAATTTTAAAAAGTCTTCGATTTTGCCAGTATACAAAGCGTCTGTTTAGTAGTGCCTGAGATGTTATGTTTTCCCTCAAATTTTTCAACGTGATTTTTATTTTTCGCGGGAGAAAATCAAAGCCTTGAGCTAAAGAATGTCAGCACAAAATCATTTCGCCGGCTGCGTTTCGGACAACCCTGCTCTATGACATTAGGAACGCGAAAGTTTATTGTTACACTTACAAAAGTATTTCACCCTATCCTTATCTTGAGCTTGTTCTAACCAATCCACCTCATTACAACCTATCTCTTTCAAGTACATTCTAATACTATCCTTCCGTCTTCATTTGTGTATTCCCAACTTGATATACATTATAACTATATAAAAACACATTACATTTGGGAGTATTAGCAATAAAATAAACACAGTTCTGTTAATATTTTTTGCTATAGCCCATCCACCGGTATAAACCTTTTAATAGCTTTCCAAGCAATTACGAGATCTACTTTTATGTGTGCGTACAGTAAGATAAATATTGTGTAATTTTTTATGGATAATTTTAATGAGTCAACTTTAATATAATTATAGGAAATTTTGGCCGAAATATAAAATTCTACATTCATTCAAGAATAGAGTTATAAAATAGAAAGGAAAGATCTTAGCGTCTTACTAGAGGTCTATTTATTTCGTCAGTGAATTTAGATCACCAATGCACCCTATCCTCTGCCTCCTCCTTCATTTCACAGAATTTTCTTATTTCCTTAGAGTCCCTCAACCTCGCCTTCCATGACGTCGTACAGAAAACAATTCCCCAAAGAATGTATACATTCCATTTTGCGTTGTAACGAGGACTCACTTCCAAAATTGTTTTATTCCCACACTTTTCTTAGGACTTAATTTGTCATTCTGAATGCCCATCTGATTTTCTTAAGTATTCTTCTGCACCTCACTTCAAAGCTCTCAAAGTATTTCTTTTCCGTCTTCCTGAGAGTCCACGTATCAGCTCCATGCAAAGCGTTGCTCCATATGTATCATTTCATCAGAACCTTCTTCAGTTCCCATTTCAAACTGCTCGACCTCATTTCCTTGGTGCAGTAGACATCCTCTGTCAGAAGATTTCCCACGTACTTGAACTGCTCTATGTTTTCCAGCTCCTGGTTTCCAATTTTGATTTTAAGTGGCTCTTTATTTTTTGAAATCACCTCCAATTTTTAAGTGTAACTTCCTAGGAACCAGCTAACACAAGTCCAATGATCTCAATGAGATATTAATTGATAATTTAATATAATTTCTGGTGGTGAGCATGAAACATGTCATATTTAGCTAGTTAATATTAATATAATTACTCACGTATTCAAATTCCTCGATTTCTTAAAGACATTCAATACTTGAGATTCGCAAGAAAGATTAGGTTTTGGATTCTATAAAAACGGTGATTGAACCCATCTCTAAATACGTTATTAACGTTTTAATGTTTGGACCGATTTATATAAATATATTTTTAATATAAACATGAAAATAGTGGGAATAGCTTGTCCAACCATGTTTTTTTTAAATATTTACTTTTATTTCAAAGAAAAAAATCTTTTAAAGCTGTGGTCACAGCCTTTAATATTAAGACATTAAGGTAAACTCCTTTTTAAATTCAAACATAAAATAAGTTGTATTCAGTGAGAATTTATTTAAAGTGATTGAACTAATTGTACTTTACTTAAAAAGTAATAGCACACCATTTCTTAATAGTTTTCAATTTTTAGCCAAACCTTTCTTCTCCATTGTTTACTCAACGGTATTTTAAATATAAACTCTCATTACTTACTAAACATAAAACTATTTAGAAGTGATCAAACGGTTTAATATTCTCCAAACTTCTAGTTATCTTTAAACAAAACACTCGTAAACAGGATAACGTAAGTTTCAACTATAAACATTTTGGCGTCGAGAAGAACATTTCGTAGAGAGAAAGAGGGGAAACGATAGTTAGAAGATGGTGGGTGAAATGGTATTTGGAGGCAGATGAACATAAGGGATAAAAATGAAATTTAAAAAAATATAAAACTAGAGAGGAGAAAAATAGTTGTTATACGTGTTCTTATTCTTCCAGATTATTGAACAAGTCTATAGTTTGGTACATACCGTGCACGCTACTTATACATACACTCATATGTATATATGCTTCACGAAGTTATAGGGTGCATTTGTGCAATGGGAGTTGAGAATTTATGGAGTCTTCTTCTTGTAGGATATTCGCAATAAAAGTTTTTTTTTCTATTATAAATATTCTTTACATGTGAGAGTATTAGATGTAGGACTATTAAAATAAACTCTTTGGGAAAAAATATTTGCTAAACAATACTACAAATAAAATTAGCATAAAACTTACACGCAAATGTACAACTATAGACCATATAAATAAGTATACAATAGTTTTTAAAGGAAATGTTTGCTAATTTAAAGTAAAAAAATGCTTTTATGTTAAAGTATATGTCTTCACATATGTATAGTAAAAATACCTAATAAATGATATCCGTAAATAACAATGCAAACTCTTTTGTATATATGGTGTTAGTTAATATTATGTGATAAATAATGTTTATTGAATTTATGACATTTTTGATTGGCGTAGTTTGGCAAATTGTTATTATTTTATACAGATACATACAACTGATTCTCAATCATCTTACTTAAACAAGACCGACAGGATGTCGGATTATACGGAAACGGGAGTGGGCGATAGTGAAAAAAATCTAAATTAACTTTAGGTACAGAATAGTTATGAAATAAACTTTATTAGTAATTACTCTACAGTATGAATCTTAAAATAAATTACAAAGCTATCATTTTATTCATGTGAACTAAACAACATTTTAAATTGATTAAATGTAATATTTATTATCTCTAATGTAAAAGTCTGTCATATAGATTTATTATTGAAGAATGTTTCCCAGCTTGGTTTATCTTCCTTACTGAAAGGCCACGCCAGCGTCTTAATAACTTTACATCAATAGCAATATATATATCGTACATACGCTGCTCAACAATGTAAATAGCATGTTATATAGACATGTCGGATAACCGAGGTTTGGATAGTCGGGACTCCGATGTTTAATATACTTACATATTTATCTATGTAGGCATATATATATTCCATATAATTTAGATTTCAATATACGAGTAACTTACATAAATTGCTATATGAAATTCTAGCATTCATAAATATTGAACTTAAATGACGTAATAAATAAAGATTTTAATATATTTTAAATAAAATGATACATTACAAAGTGATATTTACTATATTTTATAACTATATTTCAATCAAAGTAAACTTATATAATATACTGCTGACCAGAGAATATAGTCTCTAATTAATGTTATGGTTCTTCTCTTAGAGAAAGAAAAGGTTTATTCCAATTTAACGTCTATATTTGTATGGTTAATCTAGTGTTAAATTGTTCATATGTTTATGTAGGACCTGTATTTATATAATTTACTTTTGTTTTCAGGTAAGTTTTCCGGATAACATTGCATTTCCAAAATAAATACATGTGAGTAAAACCAAACAAAAATAGTGTATACATATATATATATATATATATATATATATATTAGCTAACAATTACCCGTAGTTAATGTATGTTTAAAATGAAAATGCGAGGTGTTTGTTTAAATGATTGACTCTTGACTATTATTGAGTGTAAAAAAAATCAATGAATATATTTCACACACATTTTTGAATTATTATACAATAGTGACTCATTCTTGCGTCCCTAATAATATCCTCCAATCTTTATTAAAAAAATACTTCATAAGTGAAACAATCAAAATCAAAAATTCTCCTATCTAATTTATCTTAAAATATACAATCATAAATTGAGTAATTTAAATAAATTGTACAGGCACTGAACACATTTTCTCGTTACTTTACCAAAAAAGAGAACATTTACTTTAAAGTGATAAGATATGACAAAGGAATTAATTTATATTTTAACAGAGGCATAGCGGAAAATATTGGCACCACATTTTACTAAAGTCCATACATGAAATAGTATCCACTCTTACACAAAAATATTGAGAACAAAATTTAACATTAATGTTCACCAAAGAGCACAACAATCAACTCTCAATTTTCCTGAATTTTCCTGACATGCATATAAAAGTATATTTGCTAATAATGGAAACTATTGGATTCATGAAAATATATATTTTAATTTTAATAGTCCTACAACTTTGAGATAAGTTATTTCGTACCCCAAGGATCCACCGATTATAATAAAAACTGGGGCTATCCACTAATGTAAAGTACCCTGTAAGTCATTATCCAGGAATAATGAGGTGTGTCAGTTTGTTTGTGATGTTAAAAGGCGTCTAGATATGAATTTTAATCAAAATTTTTGAAGCGAATATCGATGAAATCACTTTTTTTTCGCCCTTAGGTAAATTATCCTTAATATTAAGATCGGATATAATTCAAAAAACACTTATGGATATGAAGCCTTATGAAAACCCTAGATACCAAGTTTTAGCACGATCGGTAAAATGGTTTCGAATCTAGTTGGAGGTACAGAGAGACGGACAGACTTTATCGCTAGTACCTATTTTTCGGGTTCAGGGAGTCATTTAACGTCGACATTCATAAATTAATTTAATTCGATTTTTTTATTACCACAATACTTCCTCTCTGATCGCGAGATAGTAAAAATTGGATATACATTTCTACTAACCA
The DNA here is from genome assembly GCA_902151425.1 of Timema shepardi. Taxonomy (NCBI): domain Eukaryota; kingdom Metazoa; phylum Arthropoda; class Insecta; order Phasmatodea; family Timematidae; genus Timema; species Timema shepardi. The sequence continues at coordinate 61,695 of CABFVX010000251.1, read as the reverse complement.
AGAACAATTTTTATAATACACTACGTTGTTAAAATTACTCAAATCCGATTAAGTTTAAACATAACCTTTATTCCATATGTATATTGATACATTTAAAAAAACTTATTTTAATTTGCCTAAGATTACTATCATTTGGTTATTCTTTAAGACCTAGGTACACCCGCCTCGGTGGCGTAGTTGGCTAACGTGCTTGTTGTGATGAGCTCGACCGCTGAGGACGGGGAGATCGAGGTTCGAATCTCGGTCGGGTGAACTGTGAGGGGGGGGGGTCCCCCTAAATCGTTTTTCACTATCCCTCCACGCAAATGCAGGTTCACTTCCTCTAATTCAACCTTCCCAATTCCTAATCCATTAGAGTAATTAGTACTTAAAGCGTATAACCCGAACGGGTAGTAAGATGCGGTGCTAAATATTATTATTATTTAAGACCTAGGAATTACAGAGATTATTTAAAAAAATATACAGACCAAACAATCAATCTCATCTTTAATCTCAAATAAATTCAAGTAATCAAAACACAAATTTATTTTACTATAATGTGTTTAAATGTTATATCAAACTCATACATAATATTAGGCATTTTATTTAATATGCTATTAAGTTTGTGATATTTTTTATATGTGAACATTATTTAAAAATAATCAATCCTATATGCTTTCTACATGATAGATTATGATTATAGCCAATCGTATTAAGAAATCCATATTACTTTTGTTGAAAAAAGGAAACAAGATTAAATAACTTCTGTAGTTTTGGGGAAACTATAAAAATAACTTTACTTTTCTTTTCTTAATTTTTTGTTCACTGTGATTGAGCAGGAGAATCTCACTCGTTTTAACCCTTTTAAGTTTAAAAAAAAATCTTTGTTTGAAAAAAAATAACGGCTTCCTAGGAAGTTTCCTTGAAAGGTTAAATTGATCATAGCTTTGAAAACGTGTCTCTTTTAATAGAGCAAGACGTAAGAGAAAGCAAAACGTTGACATTATCAACTTTTTTTGTTGAAAAGTTCTCCGGTAAACTTCTTTTCCAACCAATAAAGCTTAATGTAGTTTGGTAAAGTAGGCTACTACCCATATCGACAACTTTTGTCCTCATCTGAGTTGATGACAGGGAAAATAAATTTCTCTGTGAAATGTTTATTCGGTTATGTCGTAAATTATTAATATAAGATCAGGTATAATGGTTCCTAAAACATTTTCTGATTTCATAGTGACGCGATTAAAACTATAGGTGTAATGAATTTCAAAAATATGCACACACATTTTAGCACCACGTTTTAATACCCGTTCGGTTTATGCGCCTATGTACTGATTACACTATTGTTAATTCTTAGGAAGCTAGATCCGCCTCCTTTCAATAGTTTATCTTTTGTTATCAAATTTAAGTTTTAACTAGGATTTTCTTGAATGAATTGTATTTCGTTTTTACTTTCTACCAATTCCTACGGGTAGATAAAGTATTGTGATCGTAAATAAAAATTGAATTCGAGATTTTGATGGATATCGACGTTTCATGACCAACTGAACCCGAAAAAGTGTTCTTTGTGATCCTGTCTGTATCTCAGACTAGAGCCGAAACCATTTAACCGATCGAAATAAAACTTGCTATCTATGGCTTTCAAAAGTTTCCCCTGAGAAATTTCTGGAATAAAGTTATATAACCCTCAAACGAAGGGTAGTTTACTGAAGGACAAAATGAGATAAAATCTATTTATATCAACATTTGATTATAATTTGTATCTAGGTATTATTTAAAAATACAAACAAAATGGCAACTATCGTTTTCCCTTGAATATAACTTTAAAATTACTGTAGATGAGCGGAAATTTCCAATTTTGCTCATATCTTGGTAATTATTTGAGATATGAAATAACATATTAGTGTAAAGTTGACGCACCTAATATTTTAATTGTAGATTTATTTTTATAGAAATAATAGTTTTTGAGGTATAAGCAAACATATTTATTTTTATGGAGTACGTTGAACTATGAAAGTGATGGTTATGCTATTTGGTGGACAGAGATGATACTTATTTTTCAATATTTCTATAACAGTGTATATTATTAGTACATTTATGGTATTTTATGTAGTGTTTTTCAACAATGTATTTTATTTCGTTTAACAAGTCTGATTAGTTTTTAGTAAATTGCTCTATTTAAAGTTTAAAGAAGGACAAAGTCTGTGCGGTACACTAAACCATTTGTTTGAATCTTATATAGCCTTTACTTAATATATACTGTAGTTATTTTCATAGCTAATAATGCCTTCTGGAATAGAATATTTATCTATATTTAAAAAAATCTAATCTAAACTTTTTTAGATACTAGTCTTTTATTTTTTAAAGATTATTTTCCCCTATTTTAAAATGCTGTTATAAGGACCATTATTACATTTTATGCATTTGAAAACTCTTCAGGCTAATGCAAGTTTTTTTTAGAAAGGAAAAACAAGTAACTCTCATAGTTTCATTATTATCCATGTTGTATAGGATCTTCCGAATCCGAACACAAAGCCTGAACATTTCAAGAGTAGCTCAACTCTTTCAGATGTCCGGAATCCCTATTATTGAGTTTGCCTCCCTCTATTTTTTTTGTGAGATCACGTGATTTCAGTCTACTCATCAATCACTTAGTAGGCTTATTCCTAGAGATAAAGAGGGGGGAAGCAAGAGGTATAAAAGAGAGAATAAAAAAATAAGCACCGACTAAAAAAACAAGGCAAAGAAAAGGATTTCTTCAAATCAAGTACTTCTTTTTACTTTGCTTGTATTCTCCTCCCTTCTCTTTTTATCTACTATTGAATTAAATTAGGAGAGAATGATTTGAGATAATGTGCAAAAATCTCCAGTTTTGTGATCGTTCGAGGCTTCTGCATTCGTATAAATATTTCACAATTTTATGAAGGTCTTTGATTGATGTTCTTGCCTATAGTACGATATTAATAATGATAGCTTTCATTTTGCTTTAGAATAAGTTTGGTTAAGGTGAGTAAGTGGGGAAAATGAGAAGCTAAGTGTTTTTGTGGTTTACATAGCAAGACTTATTTTGATCAAAATAAATCAAATATTGCATCTACACATAATTTAATTTTCTTGAAGTAAGGACCTCAAAAGTTATTGAATATCTGTCAAGGGTGTCTTGGAATTTCATGAAATATATTTTTATTAATTTTTTTTATAATGCCATTAAGCTCATGACAAATATTTTACAACTATTCATATGACTACGTGAAGGAAATTAAACTCTCTTTGTATAGAAAAATATTTGATATATTTTGATCCAAAATTTGTGTTATAGAAACTGTAAACACATTTAACTTTTCTCACGTTCCCTACATTCTCACCTTAAAGTAGTAAAATAATATTTATGGTAAGATTTGTGAAATATAGTACCATTGAAACTCCTAATTATTATAACAAACGCATCGCTGTCATTGAGACTAATTATAGATAGCTAAATATAAAAATGGAATATTATGATTATTCAAATGTAGTGTCTTTAGATAAGTTAGTTTTTAGGTATAATGTTTGCCTTATGCTTTATTTAAAAACAACACATTGTACTACGAAATTAAATTTTGTTTTATCTTAGTTTTTGCCAGATAACTGCTCAAATAAAAGATATTTATAGTAAAGATATTATAACCGTTAACATTTTTGACCCTGAAATGATGATGATTCCTGACTTTTGTATGTTCCCAAATAAACAAAAAACGTTCTTAAGGTTCTGTCTGTTCACCATGTCTGTCTGTCTGTCTGTGTTCCTAGATCTACATACAAGACGGTTTGATGGATTTAATTCAAACTTAATATTTGTGGTCATAGTTTGTGAAACATCTTTAGATTTTGATTTTATACCCTTAAGGGTAGTATCTACTAAAGAATAATTTTAAAAAATGGCTAGATCGCTTTCCTTAAAAAGCAATATCTGTATATTATTTTACATGACACGGAAGAACGTGCATTATTAAAAAATAAGATTCATTTGATGATAATTTACTAATCATAAACTTTTGAGAATTGGTATTTTATTTTTAAAAAAGTATGCAGGAATTTTGTAAAAAATTATAGCTGAATGTTATTTAATTTTACTGTCAAAATATTCCTTTTTATAAAACTTACTGGGGGAAGAGGTGTGTGTAGAAAAAGTGTTTTTTTAATTTGTCATAAAATATTGATTTTAAATTATTACAAATAAGATAAGACTCACTCTTCTTTTTCGTAGAACATCCACAATTTATTATGTTTGTTTGAACGATATTATGCTGTCTATTAACGACGGGTTATAATTTTGAGAAAACACACAAAAGATTCCGTAAAAGCTGTCGATTAAAGTTTTATTTTAAAGAACAAAAAGCAATTTATTTTTTTGTTTTATTGGATCTCAATACCTTTTCAGGCTGTACTCATATGTATCAATTATGTTTATGGAGTATGGATAGTAGTTATATAATAAAGAGGTATGTGACCAAATTTGCGGGGTAAAATACTCTCGGTATACTTAGCCAAGATTTGATTCTCAACATCATCACTGAAAAATCAAACTAAGTGAGCTAAGAATTTAGACCACGTAACAATCGATTTGGTTAGTTAATTAAAAGCGTTATTTGAAAGTTCCTCGAACTTGTTGGACTTGGGGTAAAGTGATAGCCCCAGGGCTAGATGTCCGTGGGTTCTTACCCAGCTAGAGTATTTTTCTTGAGTGATAAAAATCCATAGCACAGATTTATTCATAGAGCTGTCAGTCCCATGTCGGTTTTTGGCATGTAAAAGAACCCTGGAAGTTATGTGAAAATACCTTTTCTGGTAACATTCATATACCCTTTCACTCTAACTCATAGAAATTATGATGGACTGATATAATCAGTCGATTCAAAAAGTTCACGTTAAATGCCTAAAATAAGTACAAAATAATGTATTTGAAAATCGACAGATCTTTTATACATTATTAATTTTGTATTATTAGAATGCTTTACCATAGGGTCTGTTAACGACTTCATTTAAGTTAAATATATAAGTTGAAGAACTTTTATAAAATCCACCCACAACTTGATGGTTATATGACAACAAAACCACATCTAGCACCACATATTAAATATTTATCTCAGTGAACCCTGCCGAGATTCGTGTTACTGACTTCCCTTGAATTACGAACAAAAGATAACAGTTGGCCCCACCACTGTATTCTTATCATATCGTTGAAAATAATAATCTAACATAAAATTAATCAACCAAGCTAATGTTGGTTAAAGTTATTCAATTGTTATTAAAAGTAAATAAATAAAACCTTCTATGTATATATTATAATGGATCGAACCACTAGCGACAGCCACTAGCAAGCATGCTAGACCATTTTATTGAAATATCTAACAAACCCTCGTTTTAAATATCAAAATGGTTTTGTTTATAAGAAAATTGTCACTTTAAAAAAAGATAAAACATCTCAAATAGTTAATAATTGAATCAATCCTAAAATTGAATTTACACATATAAAAAATATAGTTAATGTGTTAATACTTTAGTTTACTTTTTAAATATCCACTGGTTAAAAGCTTGGCTGGAAACCATTGCGTTTATTATCCATCCACTTATGTATCGGTACTTTTCTCTCACCATTTATCCATTAATTAAATTATATGTTAATCTATCGGTTCATATAGGCCCTAACTAATCGTCTGTTCGTTTATATTACTGTATTTTGTACTATAATTAATATATACATTTTAACTATTATTATATTACTGCGTTCTGGACCATATTATATTTTAAATTCTATCAAACACACTAAAAAAATATAATTACTAATAAAATTAATAAACCTATAAATTGTTTTCAGGGATTTTAACTCGCGAATTATATTTATTAACTTAATAGCATTTCACTGGAAAAGCTGTTGAAAGGTTGGGATCAGTTTGATGTTCACGGGTGTAACCTATCTTCCCTCCCTTGCAGCAGTAACCCTAATGTATCGAACGATGTTCGAACCCCCAAACATCCATCAGCAGCCTTCCCTTCCCCCTCTTTCTTGTTAATGCTGACGTATGCTCTCCCTGCTCATTAGCTTGTCGCTATCATGTTAATGAGAGTAATGACTCCAGTCTGGGTCCTGAACCCAGTCCCCCGACCCTCTAAACTCATTTGTCCCTGCGGTTTCTAGGACCCTACATAATGACGTCAACACTTTAGTGTTGGGTCTGTGGCTAAGTACAGGGTGGACCTTAAAACCAAAATTAAGAAACATTTAATTCCTAGTATTACTTTCAACCTATACAGTGTAAATACTTTGTTCATTTCTCCTATCATGTTTCATAATTTAAATGAATTTTATGAAAGCCTCGAAATAAATATCTTTTACAAGAAATAATTCTGAAATTACCATTTATCTAAATATTCTTCATTATTCAGAATATTAATGGAGTGATAAATATACATTAAAATTAGTTAATAAAAGATGTCAAGGATAGGGTTCCGGGAGCTTGTAATTGATTTTGGTGTGAATTATATACCAAAAGAGTAAAAATAGCTATTATTATTATTATTTGTTCATCGTGTCATTATATAGCTATTATATATATATATTTTTTAATTATACGTGTTTGTAAGGTGCATGTGTACTTTTCAGTTCTGACCTGTCATAGGACCCACGATTGTTGGCCAACACAATAATAAATGAAATTGAAAGTGAAATTATTATTATTACTAAGCACATGTCTCCGTTAGTATCGACCATTCAATCACATGTGTTAATAAATATTTTCAAATGAACTGATTTACAAAATCTTTTAGGGTTACATTGTAGACTATTCTAGATTTATGTAAGAATTGAGTATTGTAGAGGAGCCAACATCAGGCCAAAGCTCAAAATATTTAAATTCTATTCGTAAAAATTGAGATCTTCAGAACACATTCCATGGGATATTTAAATACATAGACTTGTGTGATGAAAATTAGTATATTAGAATTTTAGAGGAAATATACCCGAATGTATACGGACTAAGAATGGAAAAGATTTAATAAAATCTACCTTTAGTAAAACTGCCTGGGATTCGAATTCTGTTCTCCCTTTCACTTGAATACCATGCCAATTGAGCTTGAAACTTATCCCACGTGTCCACCGGTGTGTGTAACGATTAAAATTTGGTAAACTAGATTTACACATGGTTTTTAATGTCTTAATAACTTATTTTAATCGTGTTCGGTTAGTCGATATTAAATTATTCATTTTAAAATATTTTATTTTCTGAACTTTCTTTGTGGGTGATATCACAAAAAAAAAGTCTTTCATAATAATATGTTCATGAGGAATAGAGATAAATTCTGGAAGAAAAATGACGTCACTCTAGACTGTTATACCCCCACAAATTATATTACAATTTCCTTGATCCCCTCTCTCTGTCTCTCGCCATCTCCTGCTCAGACGGTATGAAGGGTGGATATGTTAGTAGCGCCACGGCGCGCGATGCCAGGGGCTTATGAGCGTCGGGGATTTGGCGCTAAGCCCCCGTCAACCTAGAGGGCGCGTCAGAAAGAGAGAGAGAAAGAATCGGGAGGAAGGAATAAAAAAAAGAGGAAAAGGTGTGTGAGGAATGAGATATGAAAGTAGTGAAAGCGCGCGTAAAAGAGAGAGATAGAGAGTGGTAGAAGGAAAGAGCCAAAGACTACCCCCACAACGCTGTTTTGTGGCTTACTGATGACTTGGTTTTCGCCAATTGGATTCTCATCCTCTTTTCTAGGTTTTCTCGCGATGTTCTGCATCTCTTGCTCTTGCTATGTAACCTTTCAGTTCTATCTTTATTTTAAACACTCGTGTTAGCTTTCTCTTTAAATTAAATGGTATTTGTTTATATATAGTTGTTCATTTGGTCCTACATCTTTATGTAAAGAAGTTTAAAGATGAGCCTTATTGACAAAACAATTCTTACAAAAGTAATAATTATATATATATTTTTTCAAGATATATTAATTTGAATCTGAAAGTTTATATTTTTACATTGCTTGAAGCTGAACTGTTTCACTACCTTTAACGTTTATTTTTTACTAAGATTAGTCAAAACGAGCTTTAAAAACCAGTCATGGACTGAAAAATTTCTATAACAGACACGAAATATATCTATCGATCGTATATTCAACCCTATATAAAGAGAGGTTTGAATTTAAAAAAAAAACTTTTAGTTAATTCCACTTTGTATTTACCGTATTGTTTTAATGAGTTATTTTCATAAAATCGAGTTTGTTTCTTCACTAGGTTAATGGAAACTTGTGTTTACTATACGCATTTGAACAGACACAACTTTTTCATATTGCTTTCATCATAGGTTTTTTTAAGAACTATTCTCATCGGTGTGCATAAAATACAAGGAGCCAGTTTGTCTTTATCTTGTTTTTATGGTGTTTGGGAGGTCACGATTCGAATGACACCCACGTGTACTTAGATATTTGTTCATTAATAGTGTACATTTCTTCCTTCACGTGAGTTTAAAAAAAACCTCCTTTCCATAATACCTTCTTAATCACTACGACCTACACCATTAGTGTAAGCACACATATAGTCCAGACAGGTAAAAATAATATACATATACTCAGGTTTGAACCTTAAACTCAGAGCTACAGACCACTACTGTCCTGCAATATGTATCTAATTTTCGAAGTCTCCATGATCCCGTCTTCAACCATCCTAATGCATTAAAAAGCGGTAGGCTTTAGCGTTCTTGGACACACCATAACCCAAAGATTTATAATAGAAAAAATTCCACACTCATGAAATCCTTAAGTCGTGGAGTATCTAATTAAATAGTCAGAAACTAAAGACTCTTAGTCATGATGTGAAGTTTAATTTCACTTCTTTTTCTACAGTTATACCACACCAACATTTCTCTTGTAAAACTCTAAAATAAAGATTCTACCGAAAAAAATCCTCTTTGGTGAGTGTGCAACTTAACTCTCTCTCTCGCAAGTATTTAAATTAAAATTCATTTAATTCTTTTTTATTTCTTTTCCCATTCTTTCTCGTCAGAAAAAAAACACACATATATATATATATATATATATATATATTGTTGAGGTTGATGCAAGGTATTTGGGTCTTTTGAGACGAACCAGTGAACGCGAGGTTGGCTGGTATGCAGTTCCTCGTATTCTCTCCCTTAGTATTCCTGTTATTTTCTTCTCTCTCTTCCATCTTCTATTTTTCTATCGTCTGGTCCGGAATGTTAGCCAGAATACTTAAGAGCCATTTCTACAACAGCCTTATAAACCTCAACAGGGGAAATTGCACAGGATCATATAATTTTAGATATCTTTATTTTAAAATAATATTTCTCTTCTTTGAATTTCACCCTCTGTAGTAATGAACAGATATATAATATTTTATTTTTCGATTTAATGAAAGGATTAATGATAATAAAGCATTCATATAATTTAGTTTCTCCTATTCAGCCATTGCGATATAAATCGTGTTTTATCTAAGCATCGCGTCTTGCTATTCGTTCGTGTTTGATACGCTTATGTACTAATTACACTACTGATTTTAGTGATTAGTAAAGTGATATTTAGAGAAAGTATACCAGTATTTTCATGGAGGAAAAATGGAAAAATCTTTAACAAAAAAAAACACCTTTAGTGCAACCGAATGGGATTTTAACCTAAATCTCCCCGTCCCTGGAAGTTTATTCTAATGAGAAAATAGCACTTTGGACCATACGTTCACTGAAGTGGGTAAATAAAATGTATTAGTTCTAATTTGTTCGTATTCATACGTTAAGTAATGTGATCTGCAACTTTCACTTTTGATAGATATTATAAATTTCAATAAGGTGATAATAGTAAGCACGTATGTGGAGTTGGAAACAATTTTTGGTGGAGTATCCGAGTTTGAGTAGGTAAAAATGTACTGACTCTGGCTTCAAGATGAATACTTATTATACTATAGCAGTATATGGTGACTGTATAATTTTAATTTTATTCTTGTTTTTTATTCCATAAGGGCCACAATTTATAATTTGGACTGAAAAAATTTATTTAAATATAGATTCACAATGTTAAATAATCTTCTCATGTTATCTGTATTTGAGCATTTTATTCTGAAAAATAATTTTTCTATCATCTAAGAGGCTCTTCCTGCCAAAATTGGACTATACCACTACTTTGTGTTTTAGGCAGTCACGTTAGTCATATACACTTACACAAATCATGCGTGTGGGGAGTGCGCTTTTTCCAGCCGACGTGATAGAAGAGGTTTTGCCTGGTTTATCGTGGATGAAATAGAATAGGACCTCTATTGTGAAATAACTTAAACATTACTGGGTATATTTCTTAATCAACGCAATATCTAAAAAGAAATTTCGTTAATTTGCTTTCAAGCGTTTTAAGATCAAATTAATATATTTGTCAACTAATGATAATTCTTTCTATTATTTATATAGAATGATCCCCTCTTTAAAAAGTAAATATTTTGTGCATGGAATCTACGCAACATAATTTGGCAAAAAAACGTTATGTAATTTGTCCTATACTTTGTGTTGTTTAATAAATTTTAAATATTGTATACCATCATATAAAAAAGGAAAGTTTTGAAGATGGTTAGTTGTAAATCCTCGTACATTTAAATATTAACTTTGGTGAAAATTAAAGCTTTTCTAAGCCCGAGTCTTTTAATGAGTTTTAGATTCAAAAGCGTTTAAGATACATTTTTAAATTTAGCTATACAATATTAATATCCTTATAGAAAATAAAGCATTATTAAATTTTTGGTGAAATAACTTATATTAGAAAATTATCAAGAAGGTTAATTAATGTTAAATGACTTCTCCAACACACTTGATATTCAATAATATGTTAAAAAGACTCGAGAGATAACTAGTTCTTATGCAGCCAGTTGGTATCAAACCAAGGACTTCTGACCATTTGTTTTAAAAGAGTGAGATTTTCAAATCCTTATAACAAGAGTTTTCGACAAAAGACATGAATTAAACAATTAAAAATTATAGGTAGGGCACTATTCCCTACTTTAACCTAAGCCACTTTAGTGCTTTTAATTATTACGAAAAAAACATTAATTATCGAGTGGAAAAATTCTTGCCAAATTTAATATGTTCTTGAGCATATCAAAAATTCTTGTTTATACGTTTCTTGATCTTTCTTAAACACCCACTGGCTTATTCTCACCCGTGACACATTCTGTCGAGTAAATCTTTCAGTTTGGAAAAAAGGATTTTCTAAAGCATAGATAAATCTTCCAAACAGAGATTTGTATATCAAGCGTGAGCTTTCACTGTCTTCACCAAATGGAAACCGTAGCTTTGTCATAAGATTATGTTATTTAAGATCTTAAGTGTGTTCGCATTTCTCGAAAATGCAAATTATTATTACTTCAATTATAAGTACCTATTTACTACTTTATTACATTAGAAGACAAACACGAACACATTTTACAAGTTCATAACTTACACTGTTTTAACATACTCGTTTATTTGTATCTCAAACCATATGAGAAATAAACACAATTTACTAATAGTACCAATATTATTAAAAAAAATTAATTAATTATTTTAAGTTACTACTTAGTATTAATGGTGGAACTTGGGAAGGAAGCTTATTAGAGACTAGCTGCAATAGCAAACAACGTTGCCCCCGTATAATTGTAGTTTGTGAAATTTTATTGGAATTAAGTGTCATTCAAAACCANTTTTAGAGGGGGGGGGGGGGGGGGGTGAGATATAATGACCACATGATGTTTTATTAGGGGGTAGGAGGTACATTATAGTAACACATATTTTATAATCTTTAATTCTGAACAAATTAATATCATTGTTTATATTTTCACCATTAGTAAACTTACTTACATTAGCTTCCATTTCGGAACTGTTTTAAATATCAGTCCCTCTTTTTTAAAGACTATATTCTAAAGACTATATTTTAAAGACCATTCTGAAAGCAGGAAATTATTGAATACTACGGGTAACTCAAAAGTACGAACCGTTGATCATAAGATTCAAATAAAAAAGGCTCATAATACATTAAAAAAAACTAACTTTCCAAACTCTTTATTCCTAAAGTTTGCATGAAATGTTTTAGCTTTCAAGTTTTATTTATTTTGTATTCACCCACACCAGGGTTCACGCAGTCTAGAGCATCAGGCAAGCATTATATATATAATGTTTTAATTAACGACTTTAGTGCACATCTGCAACCTTTCCAAGACACATATATCAAGTTTCAAATTGTTCTGTTCTTTGATTCCGTAGCTACCTTCACCCGGGATATGTAATTTAACACGTCAATCTACAATATATGTAAATTGCATCAACTTAGGTTGCCCAAATACATAGACCCATGCCAAACTTTCATTTTTTATATTAATTTTTTTAAATACACGGATCAGTAGTCAAGTGGTCTAATATGTCTGGTCTGTACAATTGATATAACTATGTTCACATGGTTTAAGGCTTCAGACTAGCATAAAATTAAAATAATATATAAATAAACATCCACTTCCGAGGTGCATAGCTTATGATAAATTTACGCTTCCTATTTTTAATACTCGTAGTTTTTAAGCTAGCCAAACTGGTGGTCAAGTGATCTGATGGTTTTGACTTGCAATAGGTAAATATACAGGCCTATATTTCAGTAAAAATATACGCTCTAGGTGCATATTTTCAGTTTCACTTTGATAAGTATATGATCTTTCAGTTTTCAAAATTTCTTTAGTTTGATGATCTAGCGTCTACAATCCTACACGCATTCTATTTTATTCATACGGTGAAAATAATGGATTATACTAAAACAACTATTGATCTTATATATAAAAACCATTTCATTGCACTCGCCAGTTATTTAAACCTCAACTCCCACCACCAGAAGTCCATTAGTTTACGATGATGAAACCATAGACCAAAATTACCACTGTTGTGCATTAATATAAAATATTGTTTTCAAATTTTGTATATACTGTAATTGAATTTGTCCCTGAACACAATTAAAAACATGAGCATTTGCTTGTGTAGAATAGATGCTCACATTCCAAACGTTATTTTACATTATGTTATATATAAATATTTAATCCAAACGCTTCCCAGATTTGATTTTATGTGGGTGAATATTCTTTTTTACTTCTGAAAATAAGAGGATGCTGGAAGGTACTATTGTTAAGTAAGAAGGAATAAACCGTTTTCTTTTACTGTGTTTCGGGTGCCTTGTTTTCTAAGGAAAACTCAGACATGGTGCAGCACTTTGCATACATTATGTATGAAGCTAAGTGTCCCAGAGGAGCAATGCACCTCGTTTTTGTCGCCTTTCGCTGTCTCTCTATAAACAAGATAGGATGGCAACAAACAGCCTTGTCGACGAACCAAAGACTTTTCAGTTTTCTGTCCGTCTGCCACTTTCACCTCTTCTGTCATATTCCCTTTCCGCACGTGATGGTTCTGAGGCTGGCACACGTTAGAATTTTCTGGTGAAATTTATGAATGTGTTCTTTACCTTAATAAAGGTTATTTATAGAACTTCATAAAACCCTATAGTAGAGAAAATATTTTGTTATGTTTGTTTAATTTACTATACCGTAGTTACATTTAAACATTTGCTAATAATTAATAAGGTATTGTTAGGTAATATTTAAATATATGTTCTAGTATGGGGTTATTAATGATATAAAAGTAACAATTTCAAATAATGATTTAAACCAGATGAATCTTTTAATAGTCCTACATAATAATTTTGGGGAATAAAAGTAACTAATCATGCACCTTCTATAGTCCTACACACAATTATATCAGTACACCAATTTTTGACTGACACGCACTATTTCTACAGAAACACCCTCAGCGTTATTAATAGTTTTTTCCCCTCCACGTCACTACATTATTTTGAATTTTTTGTGTTTGGTTAGTCAACTGTGTAGTGATAGTATTAGTATAGTTATTAGTACTGTCCTGTATAGCCCTGATAGCTCTGTTAAGCTGCTGCCTCTGTTAAACACACAGTAAGAGTTTATATTACAGCTTCGTTTTAAATTGATTACCTTAGCCCATTTATCTTAGCACTGCGTTCTACAGCTTGTTCAGTTCAGGCTAGACGCATATGTGCCATTATTATGCTAATGTATTAGGCACAAGGAAGGTTGAATTTAGAGGAAGTGTACCCATATTTGCGTTGAGCTAGAGTGGATTTTATTTAACGAAATCAATCTTCACTACACCTAGCCTCGATTCAAACCCCGATATCCACATCATAGGCAGTCCAGTCTATTACAATACCAGGGGCTCAAACTACAAGATTCCGGATCTAGGATCCAGCCCACGGAAGCTTTAGCAAAAATAAAATAAGAAAATAATAATTTCAACTATGAATACCGAAATGATGGTGCTTGCTCCTCTGAGAAGTTCACAAAATAACTCCATATTATATGTGTCTGGCGAATGTGTTGGAAACGCGTAGTCCAAACAGTTGTTCAGAAATCGCTAGCAGTTTTTCATAAAGTGTCTGTTGATCGGATGGGCTGAGAATCATTTCCTATTTCGGGAGTGAGATATTAATGGATAAACAGCTGGCATATAGTCATGTTTAACTGTGTATATACACATATTATATAGAGTGTAACATATCTCAATTCTTAGATCAGGCTAACCTAGCACTTTTAATATCTTAATGTGGCCCTTCGTTTAATAAGTTTGGGGCCCCCTGCTTTTGACCATTCAACCATAGAAACAAAATTTGAACTATATTAATCATGACTAGTGTGTCAATATTAAAAAAAAAAAAAACATTATTTTATGTGAGTTAAATATAGATAGTCAAACTCATAGTCTACCTCCAGGAATAGTAATATTGTTCAAGTAGTCAATTTTAACCTAACACAGCACTAATTATTTTTTTATTGTATTTCACATCAAGGATTAGCTGATAAAATATAGCAAAATCTTAAAATAATATAGTTATTTTGAGAATTTGATTTATTTTTAAATTTAACTTTAGTGTCTATATTTGTCAATTTCTTCTATAAAATAAAAATATGTTAAGCGAAATTTGACTTTTACATTTAAGGAGTAATAAAAAAAAGAATTAATTTTTGCTAATGACACTCATATATCTACCAAAGGATGATCATAATTTCACTCTTTCTATCAATTTTATTCTATTTCAATACCAACTCCTTCCTTCACCTCTGACAAGACATCTTGTGAATGTGGGGAATGCCAGGCCTCCACCGTGGTTCGGATTACACGTTAAACTGTAGTACATTATTTTATGTGAGTTAAATATAGATAGTCAAACTCATAGTCTACCTCCAGGAATAGTAATATTGTTCAAGTAGTCAATTTTAACCTAACACAGCACTAATTATTTTTTTATTGTATTTCACATCAAGGATTAGCTGATAAAATATAGCAAAATCTTAAAATAATATAGTTATTTTGAGAATTTGATTTATTTTTAAATTTAACTTTAGTGTCTATATTTGTCAATTTCTTCTATAAAATAAAAATATGTTAAGCGAAATTTGACTTTTACATTTAAGGAGTAATAAAAAAAAGAATTAATTTTTGCTAATGACACTCATATATCTACCAAAGGATGATCATAATTTCACTCTTTCTATCAATTTTATTCTATTTCAATACCAACTCCTTCCTTCACCTCTGACAAGACATCTTGTGAATGTGGGGAATGCCAGGCCTCCACCGTGGTTCGGATTACACGTTAAACTGTAGATCCTTCATTTAATCTCACAATCACCCTTCCATTACACAGCGTAAGTGCGTATAACCCAAAAGGTAGTAAGACGCGATGCTAATAATAATAATAATAATAATAATAAAAATAATAATAATATTCTATTTCAACTAAAATAAAACCTTAAATATCGCGGATAATAATTAATTAATGTTGAAGTTGTAGGCGATCAATGGAAAATTTAATCCTCTTAAAAGGTAGTTGCAGTTTAGAAGTTTATCAAAACTTCAAAAATATCATTATATTTTAGAAGAAGTATGTATTGTAAGTTATAGATTTATTGTATTATTTAAAAAAATAATAAAAAAAACTACTTTGCATTTTTATATTGTTTATTTAATGTAAGCTTATTGTTTATTTTGAGTCTTGACTTATTAATATTAATTCTTTGGTATAAAATATAATGAATGGATTTATAAAAAAAACTTTCGTTTTACTTAAAACGATTATTTTTGTCTTTTAACAATGAGAAGTAAATGAGTTTCAAACTAACGCTATCTTTTACTTACAAAAAATACACAATGAGCTTGAAAAAAAAACACACTTATTTCTCTAGCGTCAGAAAATGTTCTCATATCTTGTTCACTCCCTGGGAGACTAAAACTTGGAGCAAGAAGAAGAAGAAGAAAAAGGAAAAGCAGACAAATAGAAAATGTGGTGGAAAAAAGAAGTTGAATACGAACTTAAACAAAGGTGTTTTGATATGTTCGGAAAAAAAAAAGATTGAGGAGGGGTGGGCAAAAAAACTTTTTAATTGAAGTTTTCTTCTTCGGACTACTTGATCCTCTAGAGGATTCGGTGGGATCAAGATCTTTGTTTTCTACCTCTTCCCCCCGTACCTCCGAGAATCCCTCTGGTTTTCCTCTTATTGTCTCATGTGTTTGCACAGAGACCGTCGAGCCCTCCATCTTTTACTAAGCCAAGGAAGGAAAAGTTACATGACTAAAGGGATGAAGACTACCCCTCTGACTCCGTACAAGGGACTCTCTTAACCTGGATGTTTGCACCACATAGACTCACCATTTCCCTCAATACCCCCCTCACCCATCACAATAGGTAACCTCACACTTTCTCCAAACTATTTATTTTACTTGGTTTTTCTTAAGTGAAAATAAACCCGGTAGATTTAAAACTAATTTTTTTATGTGATCTTAGTATGAAAGGGTTAAAAACAAGAAATATATCAAAGCAATTTAACGCAATTGAACATTAAAAAAAGTCCATATTTAAATAAGAGAATATATTATAAATAAGGTGTTTCTTTTCGTTTTCACAACAGCTCTTACTAGTATATTTTTTAAAACTAGTATGTGAATACATAAGGCTAACTTTTAAACTCAGAAAGTATACTCTTTTAATTATACAGTCCAATTTTCAAAGTTAGGGCCTTCTATTTTATATAGCACTGCCTCTTACTATCCGTTCGGGCTATATGCCTGTGTGCTAATTACACTAATGTGTTAAGAATTAGGAAGGGTTATTTTAAAGGAAGTATACCCTTATTTGTGTGGAGATAGAGTGGAAATCATTAATGAAAAAACTACCCTCAGTAAACCTGGTTGGGATAGAACCCCGATCTCTCCATCTTTGCTAGTTTAGTCTATTAAAATAGTAGCACCTTGGACCATGCGGCCACCAAAGTGCGTTTAGGGTCTTATTTGACAGATAGAAAAGTTACAAAATATAGTTTCACTAATTCACATTTCAAGTCATGTGATCTGAAACTCTCACTTTTGATAAATATTATCGATACATATAAAACAACACTAATAATTTAATAAAAATATGTTATAAATTTTTACACAAAAAGTTTTTATTTTCTAAAAGTTTCGTCTAATATGTACATGTATATATATAAGCCTACTATTGGTATCTATAAATGCCCTTATTTCTTAATTTGCAACCAAGATATGTTTATTGCAATATACTCAATATTTTAGAGAACTTTATAACATTCTTCTCAGTGATGTGGGCTCAAGTGTCGAAAGGATACCACATAAATGTTCGCTAAAGCTGAGAGTGGTTTTGGATTTACTCTTTAATAAGTTATGTAGCCATTAAATTACTTATTCATTGGTCTATCCTTATCCTCCACACATCCTTTCGATTTAATTAGCACCCCCCTATTTATATTAGCTATGTCAGTAGAGGCTATTAGCGCTATGAAGCTAAAAGCCACGTACATGCATTTTTAAACCTAAATAATAATAAAATATATATATCATAGTTAGTTCATGAAAATGTTAATGTTTTTGCAATATTTTTTTAAAAGTGATTAACAAATTTGTCTACGAAAGGTTTAACGGTTAAAGCTTCAGAGATTCGAAAATATCTTGCATAATGACCTATGAAATAGCTACGTAGGTTGTTAAATGCGCAACTTGCTCTAACACGTTGAACATTTAACAGAGCGGAAAGGGGGTGAATGCAGGGAAGTTCTGTCCTCTCCCTTTATCCCCCTCCCCTCTCAAACACCCTTATCTTAAAAGGGCAGCACAGCGAAAATTCTAAGACAGCGACGAAGACTAGAAAGACATTTCCCTCCCAAGAAGATTTCCACTACGTTTTCCCTAGTGACCTAACATTAGCGTCAATCCACCCCTTTCATAATTTCACTCCTTCAAGAGTTTTAAAAAATGATGACCTTTTCATGGGCACTCACGGACTAATTAAAATACCGTTCAGACTTGTTAGCCTTAATTCTTTATTCACTTTGTGATTTTTAAAAAATAGGAGTATCTTGTTTTTATACATACTCCTCTTTTTATAATCACAAAATAAGACCCACGTTGGTGTCAGAAAGGTTAAAGATGTTGTAATTTCACCACACTTGTTCCCCATTGACGAGTGAGTTCGGGATTCGAAACTCGATCGGGTGCCTTGAAGGTAGTTTTAAACATTTTAAAATCTTTTTAATGTGGTTCTCCCATCCTCTCTCCATTATAAGCTACTCTTGCTATCCCCACCTCTTTGATTTAAAGCAGTAATATATCGTGTTTTAAAAGAGCAAGTTTCAGAAAATCTTTTCTGTAGACTCCTCTCTGCAATGCGAAGACTATGTTCAAAAATTGTATTCGTATTTCTTAATATAATGTAATATTATATTAATATTAATTAATAATATAATATTTGTATTTAAATATTATAATCTTATATTATTTATATTATGGAAATACTGGGTGACAAATGTGGAAGTCCTAAGAAGAGTGGATGAAACGATAACCATTTTGGATGTACAAACCAAACTGGACCGGACATATCCTTATGAGGAACTGTCTTCTGCACAACATCATTTAAGACAAGGTTAAGAGAGAGAGTATTTTAGAAAGAAGGATGATTAAAATATTGGATGACTTGAAGGAAAGAATAAACTTCTGAGAACTCAAGGAAAAGGCAGAGGACAGGGTGCATTGACGGTCTAAGTTCACTGATTAAAGGAATGAAACTGTCCTAAGACAGAATACCTAGTTATAAATAGTAATATTCGTATTAAAATATCTGAAACTAATAATACACTCCAAACAATTGCACGGTGATTAGTAATATCTGGATAAATAATAAGATTTATTTAAATACAAATACTTTTCCCATGTCTTTCTAACCGTTTGGTGTTACGCATATACATTAACTGCGCTAATAGGATAAGAATAATAATGATATAGTTTATAGTAAATGTATCTACATTTTCGTGGAGAAAATTGTATACACCATTAAAAAAAATACCCTCAGTGAACCCGGTTGGGATTCGAATACGATTTCACTAGCAATCCAGTATATGCGAGAATGATAAGTTAGACCGTGCAACAACTAATGGGGGCTATTAAATTGAAGTTATCGGAGGGAATATAACCTGGTACCATCTATATGATGGCTTTTCTCTTTGACCACACAAGTACAGACTCTTAAAAACAGACCCGTGGACGGACATAAAGTGTCACAGTGCTCGTTCTGATTTCGCCGGTAAGTTCGCTTGTAGATAATCCCGCAAGACATAACAGTCTAGCAGAATACATGACTTTCAGGAGTGCCCGTAAATCGGTAAATAACATTTTTTAATGTGGTATAAAAAATCTCTACTTTCAATAAGTTCGGCTATTGCTTTGTTATATCTTCTGGTTAGAATAACTTTTTTATAAGAGCGTATTCCGGTTTGAACGACTCTAATCGACCAAGGTCAAATCAATTTATTTAATAACTAGACCCTTCCCCCTTCCGCCCCCCCCCCCCCGCATTATTATTTTCAACACACATATTGAAGAATAATCATAGACTCTACCATAAACTATGAGTGACTATCGACATTTTTATGAGAAGTAAATTAAATTTTCAAAATAAAATATAGCCTATGTTACTCGCTAATAATGTAGCTTTATATTAGTGAAATAATTTTTAGTGAAATAGTTTTTGAGTTTATCCATTACAAAAAAAAATCAAATCTTTCCTCTTTATAATATTAGTGTAGATTCTCATTTTTATCTTATTGCAATGTGGGCTGCTCAAGATTTTTTCTGTATTTCCCAACAGGCTATTCACTTGTAAGTAAACGAATGGGGTGAGGATGTGTATATTTGGTAGAATTTGGAGGAAATGTATCTGAATTCACGTAGGGGAGGTAAGGAAACCATTCGAGTTAAAACTACCTCATTACATTTAGCTGTAAATCCAACACTGACCTCCCCATCGTAGAAAACTGGGTTATAAACCATTTTTGCATTTATTCTGCTTGCTAACTGATGTGGGTGGCTATTCTGTTAATATTAAGTTTTTAAAATCTTATAATCAAATATATATAATCATATACAATATTCTTCTATATAAATATATATATATTTGCATATAGTGTTCTCCTATATTAAACATAACTGAAACTAAGAAATTTCTGTGCGCTATTTTATTATTTGGTTAAAACTGTTTCTTTAAAACTAAAATATTTTTATTCATTGAAATAACTTAGATTATTTAACCTACATAAGTTAAATATACGTACTGTATTTTAAATATGACATTTTCTAAAATAAAATGTTTTATTATCCTAAATCCATTAAATTTATTATATGCCCGTTAGTCACAGAATTTAAACTACTGTGAATAGTTTTCACTATCTGATGTGTTGACTATTTTTAGACTGACCTCTTTTAACTCTTTGAAATATCTAAGTCCTTTTAAAGGAAGCAATGTGTGATAAAATTACTTGAATGAATTTGTGCAAACCGAATTATTACCTTCTCTTCTCAAAACAAAACTGATAATGCGTTGCGTGCTTAGACCTGCTTAAGATAAAGTTCGTTGACGTAAGAAGCAAGATAACATTTTGTAAAACTGGTGTTTTATAGTTAAGGGCACCACCTAATAGAAGTGAAATAACCCCACACTGCGGTATTTCTTGTTGGAATAGCATGTCAGAAGCTTCAAAACTACTAACACAATCCTCAATAATTATCTCAGAATTTTATATTGCTATTTTGATAAAATGACTTATTGGTTCAAGTAAGATTATATATATGCTTTTAACTATTGCATTTTATCTCAGAACTGTGACCTTTCACGTGCGTCGTTAAAAATTATATAATTTACATTTTTAATTCAAATTAATAAATTTTAAATGTAAGAATTTCGATTCTATAGGAACATGTTGATTGATACCTTTCACCTTAATTTTGGCATAGCAATATTTTGAAATAATATACCACTTCTTAAATAACTTGAGGTTTATGGACTTCTGCAACGTGTAGGTGGTCCCTTTAACGCTCATCGTAAAATAGTCTAACGTTTCCGCTCTAAGCTACAGATCTGACACACACACACACATTTGCGCGCGCAAGCGATTTACTGTATACAAGCAGAGGATGAACGTGTGCTGGATGTATGAGAAAAAGCACACGCGTCGAAATAGGGTGAGTGAGCACATGTGCGGAGGAGGCGTTAGTACGTGTTTAAGTGTAGTGCGTTGTGTATGTGTGATAGAGAGAGAGAGAGATAGAAAAAGATAGAGTGAAAGAGAAGCTGCCATAATTGGAAACTGCCATTGCGCATTATGACAGAATGATCGATCGAAGCATGTTGGGTTACGTACATAGAATTACGTCGAAAATAGACAAGGGTTGGGTAGACAAGGAGGCATGGCTTGTCTGAATGATCCCATGTCTTCCTTTCTCGCTCTTTTTAGTCTGCGGTGCGGTTTGTACCGAGTAGGTTTGCGGAACACCATTGGCCTGGGGCATGTGGG